>JAOTOM010004774.1:322500-455823 GCA_034440615.1 Ashinkailepas kermadecensis | reverse complement strand
CTGCTGGCGCAGACTCTCCGCCGCGCTGCTGTGGTCTGGCTCCGGGTCTGGCAGCTCGTACAGCGGCACGGCGATCTCCTCCTCGGGCAGCACGTCACACCGCCACGCCTCGTCTACGATGTCGATCAGCCGACCCTCCAGCTGCACCTGGCTGTCCATCCTGCCGCCGGACAACGAGCACGCTGAACCCCGACTCGGAGCGGTCCGATGTCGTGTAGCCACCACCTACCGCTCATCCATAGCAGCGCCAGACCGCTCGGGCGGTGTACCGGATGGGACGACAGGCCGTCATCGTGGTCCATTTATATGTGGCATGGTGTGGCATGCAGTGTCACCTAGTGACCTAGCACAGGAATTGCTGCCACAACAAGCCTTTGATGAAGAATATAAGAGCACTTTAGGGAAAATCACGTGAAGAAAGTTGCCTGAGAAAAAAATGGTCTAATTCTGAGCAAAGAAGAGACCAATTTTGGCAATGAAGTTTGAAATACCACTTGGGTGGAGCCACTGTGCATTGGATCTGTCTGCTGATGGCCCAACTGATTATGCTGTCCCTTTTCCATACCTACAGGCATGGAATTCCCTGGGTGAGATTGCCATGGCAGGAAAAGTTGGTACATTGGCTAGATTAGTGTCATGCACTAGACAATTACATCATCAAATGTGAATAGGTTCACAACAACAGTCCATATAATTCTGACATGACATGAAAAACTGTTAACATGGCTAAGAAGCACAGTCAGAGAAGAAAATCTGATGGGATCTAACTACCCCCGAAAAAATCCTAGCCTTCACTTAGAACATATACAATATACATAAATAGGGTGGGAGGCACTGCCCATTGATGGCTGATGGCTAAATTTGTGTCATAACATGTTCCCATACAGGTTTGGAACTGAAATAGTGCATGAAGAATCACAGACGAATCTATGATTTTGCCAAGGGAAGGGTCTAATTTTCAGGGAGTGCATTCACACCATCAGGGGTGCCTAATCTGAGCTCAGGGGACGCCTACTTGAAGTTGGGAAGATTAAGAAAAGTTTAAGGTGAGGATGTACTCATGTTCCTGGAGGAGCATTTTTTTTCAACTCAGAGGGTTAAAACTACTCTTTGGCTGAACAAAAATCCAGGGAAGGGGAGGGTGTATTTGAGCATTCCTGAAGGAACACCAATTGTTTTGCAGTAATCTTCCAGATTATCAATTTAATCTTTTAGCAAAAAGAGGTGGATAATTTTCCCCGGAGAGGATAATGTTCCAGATGACAAACATCCAGGATGATGTCCAGCTTCCAGCCATGCCTGTAAACCCCTTCAGATCTGCCCATTGCTAAAGAGAATAGGAAGCACAATTTTAAATAATACTTTCCCCTAAATGAGTCAAAATAAACATAAAAACAGAAACCAGCCCTGGGGAGTGCAGCCTGATCCATGGCCATACCAGGTGCATTTTGGCCCTGAAGGGAGAGGCAACTTCCCACTTCACCCCTCCCCCCCCTCTTGGTCCATATCTGTGAGACACCTAAAAACAAATCTTTGGAAGTCACATAAAGCCTAAGTCTGGTCATCTCACCAATTACAGATGTGGTACTTGTTCATTTTATGAAAAGATATAGGCACTGCCACATGTCAAACTGTTTTCTCCTAAATGGCAGAGCACTGTACAATTAGTATTCCATATCTATTAGCAGTGTTAATCCACAAACTATAGTTGAAAATCCTGAAGACACATTCTTTCTGTCTAATAGAGACATATACAAGCCACAAACAGCATCAAGTTGAAAATCCAGGAGTTTTTTTCTTCTAGTAATGGCATAACAATTGTTGACAGCTTCCAAATGTCATCAATGGAAAGGGGTTTTACTGGATTTTCAACTTGACACTGTTCATGGCTTGTACATGCAAATTGACACTGGCTGGTGTCAATTTGAAACTTAAGAAAACTCATTGTAATGATGACATATGTATGCAAGCCTTACAATTATACATTTTTATCATTTTTGCCTTAGTTCAATCATTGCCTTAAGACACAATGCTGTTCCTTATTGTACCAAATCTTTTGAAATGTACATATATTTATGTGTTGACTTTTCGAGTGTAGAAATTCTGCTTTGATCATAGGGGGCACCAAGGAAGTTGGGTATTATTGGAGAGTAAGGTAAAATTTGATTCTTTGGAATTCTTTTTTAATATAAAGACATAAAGACATAAAAAGATCAGTGCAACTATGAGCCACAAGGGCCCTTCTTGGTTGCACTTGGTACACTGAACCAGTTGCCCACCAAATCTGTCAATCAACCCACCCTGGAATACAAAAAAACAAGCCCCCTATTCTTATAATGATTGTCCATGCCGTTTTTAAAGATGTTCAGTGTGTTGCTACTGACAATTGTTCCTGGAAGCTGGTTCCAGTGTTCTACTACCCTGTTGGTGAAGAAAGACTGTCTTAACCTTGTCCTGCTGTGATTTACTTTAATTTTGAATTGATGACCTCTAATTGCATCATTTCTGTTAAATTCAAACATTTCCCTTAGATATCCCTGCTCCTGACCATGAACAAATTTAAAAACCTCGATGAGATCTCCTCTCAGCCTTCTATATCTAAGTGAAAACATATTCAATTTCTTCAATCTTTCCTCATATGCCAGGTTGCCTATACCATTAACCATTTTTGTTGCCCTCTTTTGTACTCTCTCTAAAAGCCAACAATCTTTCTCATAACTAGGGGACCAAGCTTGGACACAGTATTCCAAATGTGGCCTGACATATGCACAGTAAAGCTTCCTGATGACCTCCTCACTTTTGTATGACACATTCCTCTGTATCACCCCAAGCATTCTTAGTGCCTTCTTCCTGGCTTGTTTGGTCTGTTCTGATGCCCCCAATTTTGTGTTCAAAATAACACCTAAGTCCTTCTCCTGCTCAGTCACAGATAGTACTTGGCCACCCATCAAGTATGGTGCCTTCATATGCTGCCTACCTACATGCATGACCTTGCACTTATCAAAATTAAACTTCATTTGCCATTTTTAGGACCACTTCACAAGCTCGTCTAGGTCGTTCTGCAGCAAAACCTGCTCATTGTGCCCTGTTATTGCCCTAAAGATCTTCAAATCATCCGCAAATTTCAAAACCTTACTACTCAGGCCACATTAAATGCTATTCACAAATATAATGAACAACAGTGGCCCCAGTACCGACCCCTGAGGGACTCCACTAAGAACATTTTGCCATGATGACTTTGTACCATTAAGCATCATTCTCTGCTGTCTATCTGAAAGACACAACTCAATCCATTTTAGGATGCTACCTGCAATGCCATGGACCTGAAGCTGCATCATTAACCATTTATGGGGTACCTTGTCAAAGGCCTTACTAAAGTCAAGATATGCTACATCAACCTGATTTCCCTGATCAAATTGTTCTGTAGCAAAATTTAAAAAGTCCAAGAGATTTGTGAGACACGATCTCCCTTTTCTAAACCCATGTTGAGTATCTTGAATCAATCTGTTTCCTTCCAGAAAGCTAACTATTCTATCTTTGATAATTGATTCAAGTACCTTGCAGACTAGGGATGTGAGGCTTACTGGCTTATAATTTTCAACTTTCCCTCTTTCTCCTTTCTTGAAAATAGGAACTACATTTGCCCTTTTCCAATCTGTTGGAATTTCATTTTGTGAAACTGATCTACAAAATATTATACTAAGTGGAATTGCCAGTTCCTTTTCAGCTTCCCGCAATACCCTAGCATAAATTCCATCAGGTCCTGCTGCCTTGTTTGGCTTTATTTTTCTGATATAATTTAAAACAACATCACTATCAATGAAATCAACATTGTGTATCTGATCACCTGTCACTGAACTGTGGTTCAATATGATGTGTTTTAACATTAAAAAGACCAAGTGACCACTCATTTTCTCTGCAAATGACTACTTTTCATTTGTCAAAAATACACTATCCCAATCTTCACTCTAAAAATATAGCCCATTGCATATAATTATCCATATCTGGTGTGTCACAGATGTGATAAAGAAGAAATTCAACACCTCATGCACTCAATTCAATACTCTTTGACATTGAAAACCATGTTTCTGGCTTAATTAGATATTTATTCTTGACAAGGAATATTTGCAGCCAGACACATCTGTAACCTTCTATCAAGGATGGAAGTTCCTTGTGATGCTGTTGTTGCTAACAGCAGCACTAGCAATGTTCCACCTAGATTTGATGACATTGCAGCCAAATAGTTTGTTGGGACAATTCTGGTTTTCCAGTTAGGTTAGGTTGGGTTAGATTATATTATACCATAATATATTTTATATATTATGCTACATTATCTTAGTCAGCTAGGTTAGGTTATTTTATTTTGTCTATGATTTATCTATTCATATGTAATTTTACAATTCTCGACTGAGCAGAAGTCGGCAGACAAACAAGACACAGCCACTCACAAGATATGCCATGTATCAGTGTAAAATTAGCTTCACAGTGTACAGGTTGCATTCTAGTATCTCACAGAATTATTCAGATTTCTTTTGAGGACACACAAATTTATAATTTTTCTACAACAGTGTCATTCCCAGAAAGGTTATTTGCTCAAATGGTTCCAAGATCTGTCAGTATTTGTTTTTTTAAGGAATTCCCCAGCTGCAATATTCATAATTTACTTCTTGAAGCATTGAAACTTTATAAGCTGCAGTCTGAATGCTGTGCTAGTTAGCCTTGACACCATTGAGGTACAAATGGACGAGCCACAGCCCGGACAATCCCATTAAGACATGCAAATGTTTGCAGCATTAACTCATAAAATACCATTACTATTGTAGCACATTTTCTCTGTATTGTGCCCAAGACATCAATTGTATCAACTGGCATTGACTTAAAAGTAATCATTTGCAGAGAAAATGAGTGGTCGCATCGTCTTAATCAGGTAAAAAAGCATCGTATTTAAAAAAGCAAAAAGAATCCAATTTTACCTTGATCTCCAAATTTACCGGAAATCAAAGTTGGATAGGTGGCACGGTAATCTTTACCTTTCGGCCGACACATACTGCCAAGGTTAGTGATTTGTAAAGAGGTGTACAGTGGGGAACAGTGACGTCACAGGAGTCAGGGAAGTGACGTCACGTCATCTCAAGTGCCGAGGCCTAAAAATTTGCTTCGGAGGATTCTGGTTTTCCGGTTAGGTTAGGTTAGGTTAGATTATATTATGCTATGATACATTTTGTATATTATGCTACATTATCTTAGTCTAGGTTAGGTGGTAATCTTTACAGACACCCGACTCCTGTGACGTCACTTCCCTGACTCCTGTGACGTCACTGTTCCCCACTGTACACCTCTTTACAAATCACTAACCTTGGAAGTATGTGTCGGCTGAAAGGTAGATTACCGGAGAGGCATTATTGTTCCTACAATAAGTGGTGAACTTGCATTTCTGGACTGCCATGGCATTTCGAGGGGTAGAATAAAATTAATAAAACATTTCTTAACGTTATTATAACGACGTAACTACCTACTCACCCAGTCGAAAAACCCGCACTTCTCTGTAAGCGACCAATGCTACAGCAGCAACACATCCTCGAAAAGGTTTCGTAGGTATATTCACTAAGAGGGGAAGTGAGTTTAGTAGGAATATTTACTAAACTTCCGCAAGTTTAGTACAAGGCCAGTCGTGCGTCGAGCTTCGGCAGAAAAGGAAGCTGCTGTTAAATGAAATTGAACGTTCTTTCTCATTCTTTGTACTCTTTTTCATGTCATCCTTTGCTTTCTCGTGTCAGCTGAATACAGGAGAAAGTAAAGCATGCCATAGTACCATGTGCATGTGCTACCATATGCTCTTTTCTAATGAATATTTATAGAGAAGTAAGAAAAATGAAGCACGTGAAGTTTTTGCCGCGGTTGCGGCACTTTATCACCAATTGCCAGGAATATGCTAGATTTGGAATATTCTAATATAGGATTCTATAATCCGCCAGATTTCCACCACATTCTAGTAGAATATCGCATATTCTAGCTGTGACGTCACCAAGGCACAGTATATACTAGATCTGAGAATATACTAAACTTGGGTGTACCCGTTATTTAATATACTCTGGACTGCATCATCACTCGCCGCCCTCGCCACGTTCGTCAAATTAGCAACAGATTCATATTCACATTGATTGTGAATGTGAATACTCGCTGGAAATCGAAGAAGGGCGGACTCTTCAACTTTCTTTCAAAATTGGCACACCAGTAGACATCGATTCATTGATCATCATGAGCATGAAAGCTAAGAGGGGCGTTCATAAACAACTGAGTTATTCAAGGTCAAAATAAAGGTCATGGAAGTCGGATCATGGATGACGCATACCTGATCCATGGTCGGACTCCTCAGATTTCCTTCAAAATTGGCACATAGGAAGTCGGAGATGCACTGACCATCATGAGCATAAATGCTAAGTTCGGAGAGTTTATAAACAGTTGGATAATTAATGTCGCAACTTCTCCCGGTGTGCATATATGCAGCGAATAAAAGCGCAAACATGAATCTGCACGTCAAGCTAGATTGATATTCGATTCTTACAGGTGATAGTAAAAACGAGCATAATGGTGAAGCTTGGTACCCTAATTAACATGAGAGCATAATAAAACATCCATATTACAACACACAACGGGGATATATGGGGTCAAAGATAAAAGGTCACTGAGATCGGACCCCTCAGATTTCCCTTCACAATTGGCACACAGGTAGTCTTCGATGCATTGATCATCATGAGCATAAAAGCTAAGAGAGGCACTAAAAAACAGCTGGATTATTTGGTCACAACTTCTCCCGGTGTCCACATGCAGCGATTAAAAACACACAAACAAATATATGTGAACATGCCTACTGCGGTCCGCCGTCGGCTGATGAGTGAAATACCCGCCCATGCCGACGTGCAGCCGACATGTAGCCGACGTGGGGCCGATGTCGAGCACATGTTGGGCCGCTGTCGGGACGCTAGCGGCCCGCTGTCGGCTGGGGAATGGAATGTCCGCCCATGCCGACATACAGCCGACGTTCCCTCGCTATCCAGCCCACGTTCCCCGCTACCCAGCCGACGATCGCCCTTGCTTTGCCGAATGTACCTGATCTCAACAACCGATTATCAGAGCAACTGTATTCTGTCACTAGCTGGCAGAACCACTGCATTTTTCCATCAGTGAAATCAAAGCCGTCCTTCAATGCGACAGATACCGTCGCACTAGCCAGCGCGATCTCTTTAATCTCCTAACTCCCGAATGTTTTAAAACGGAGCTTTTTATGCTGACCGATACTCTGACAGAGGCATTATAGAGCGAATTTGGTATCAGCTTTTCCGCTCCTCTGTCCGTTCTTCGTTAGCATCAGCTTCTCCGGTCAGCCACAAGCTCCATCCGGGCGGCATCTATGAAGCAAATGTAAAGATGATTACCAAGAAGAACACAACGAATTAATACTTTGTACATACCTCAACTTCACATAACCGGAATGGTCAGCTCCCAGGAAATTGAGTTTCAGATAGTCCATAACTGTATGGAAAAAATGTTGACAAATTCTGGGAATGGTTAGGATTATCGTATATGCGTTGGTTGGGTGAGGCTCATTAGCGATTCATTGTACGAATAACGATTTATTATAACGAACAAATTTAATTTCAAGTATTTTCAGCGTCGGCTGGATAGCAGGGGAACGTTGGCTGCAGGCAAGCGATTTGTCATGTGATCATTGCCAGCAGTTAGTGGTCTTATTTAAGAAACGCCAACAAATGAAACGTATGCACAAAACACACCGAACTTACCAGCCATTTTCAG
This sequence comes from Ashinkailepas kermadecensis, assembly GCA_034440615.1. NCBI lineage: Eukaryota > Metazoa > Arthropoda > Thecostraca > Neolepadidae > Ashinkailepas > Ashinkailepas kermadecensis. The sequence continues at coordinate 448,008 of JAOTOM010004774.1, read as the reverse complement.
TACCACGATCCGCCTGATCCACCGCAATTTCGCCCCGCAAGCCTCTCCACAAGACCCGGACTTGCGCAGATGGACGGAAGTCGTACTTATCCCGCGGTCTGAAGTCTTTTACATCATTAATGTGAACTACCTTTCTCACATTATCTTTTACGTACGATATGTACGCATAAATAGAAAATCACGGTGATCAATACTTCAAAGAAAACCAAACAATTCCAGACGAGCGCGCTCCCAACAAACCGCCACGACAGAAAAATGGCAGGCTGGTGATGAATAAACATATTTGCGCAATATGTGAAGATAAGCAATTCCGCAAAATCGTTTTCCGCCTCATAACGAAATATCCTAGCAATATCCATAATGTATTTGATTAATTATTTAAAACCTGTATTTAAAGTACTTTAATTATTTGATTATTGCTCACTGGACACCAGCAAATACATCATTCTGGATGACACAAAATTTAGTTTTTAACAGGTTAATGTTTCGTCAATTCATCATGAAGATTTGATGTACAGATAGTTTAATCTGTTGTACCTAACCATATTTTTAACGTAGTAAATGACAGAAAATGGTTGAAAATTATGTATTACTGTACTAATTATGACTTAAAATTTTAGGTATGTCCGCCAGGTATCGATACTGGAGCACATGATGAATCACCGCTCCTGAGAAAAAAACTTCATTAGGAATTACCTAATGGTCTTGTCCATTTGAAATTAAAATGTTCCCAATGGACGTAATGGTTCCTAGCGGTTCTAATGGTCCTAATGGTCCCTAGTGGTCCTAATGGTACCTAGTGGTCCTAATGGTACCTAGTGGTCCTAATGGTACCTAGTGGTCCTAATGGTACCTAGTGGTCCTAATGGTACCTAGTGGTCCTAATGGTACCTAATGGTACCTAGTGGTCCTAATGGTACCTAGTGGTCCTAATGGTACCTAGTGGTCCTAATGGTACCTAGTGGTCCTAATGGTACCTAGTGGTCCTAATGGTACCTAGTGATCCTAATGGTACCTAGTGGTCCTAATGGTACCTAGTGGTCCTAATGGTACCTCGTGGTCCTAATGGTACCTCGTGGTCCTAATGGTACCTCGTGGTCCTAATGGTACCTCGTGGTCCTAATGGTACCTAGTGGTCTGCATCGTATCGTAGTAGGTCCCGCAGGACCTACTACGTTTTTTGGGACCGTGGATGTTTTTTTAGCGGAGCTGGGACTTTTTTCGGTCCTATGCGCGATTCTGGTTGTTCCAGGTCGGTTTCCCAGATTCGGGGTTCCCGCTTAATTTTTCGAAGCTTTGAAGCTCGGATTTTTATCTGATCCTGTCGCAAGTTTTGGGCCCACTGTGTATTTGGAACCGCAACACAAATCCTAAGCCCCCGGCGGATTGTTTTCGGCCCCACCGCTATTTTGGGGCTATGGTTCGATTTTTTCGGGATCGCGCCTGAGTCTTCGGGGCTTCGAGCCCCTAAACCTCAATAACAACCAGTCTTCGGGGCCCCAACGCGTGTTGTCGGGAGGCACGATTTTTCGTGACCTACCTTTTTTCCCGGAGCCCGGATTGCGTTTCCGGGTCCCGGTGTAGTTTTTAGGCCTTGGTGTGTGTCTTTCACAGCATAGGCACGTTTTTTTTTAACAGCCATACGTGATTTGTGGCGCATCTGGAGTGATTTTTGGGATTTGAGAGCGGTTTTTTGGGTCCGTATGTTATAGTCCGCATGGTGAACTTTAAATGTATACATTCTTAGGAGCGAATCCGCCGATCCTGACTAAGTTCATCACTTTGGTGTGTATTTTGTCGCCATCTTCCCCCCTAAGCAAAACTTCTTAAAATATGCCCTTGCATGTGCCATTGAATCGATATCCTTAGATCATTTTACAGTCCCGTTTTTGGGTGGGAAGATATTTTGGTCCCCCTTCATGTCGCTTGGAGAGGGGAGGGGGCATGGCCCCGTGTCTCTACCCCCTACATCCGCTAGCGCGTAGACCCCGTGAGACTTTCCGAGGAAGCATTAACAAAATTCACCGCAATCTATGCATGTCTAAAGACTGCCATCAATACCATTCGGACTATTTTGCCATTAGGAAAACGACACTGAACCACCAGGTTCCGAATGGAAACTCCGACTGGCCTGGTCAGAATACCATTAGGACCATTCGGACCACTACACCATCAGGTAAATTCCATTAGGAACCATTCAAACCATTAGGGACCATTGAAACCACTAGGAAAATCCTAATGGTTCCTAATGGTTTCGAATGGAATTTTTTCTAGGGTGGATAGCGGGGCACGTCGGCTGGATGGCGGGGGACGTGGGCCGGATAGCGGGGGAACGTCGATCGGATAGCGGCGTGGATTCATATTTCGGTAGAATCTTGGCTGAATCTTGGCTCAGTGTCAGCTTGATGTCGGCATGAGCGGATCCACTGTTCAGCCGACAGCGGATCGCTAGCGGCCCGACAGCGGCCCGACAGCGACCCGATATTGACCTCACGTTGGCCACATGTCGGCTGGGTGTCAGCTGCATGCCGGCATGGGCGGACATTCCACTCCCAGCCCACGGCGGGTCGCTAGCGTCCCGCCAGCGGCCCAACGTAGGGCCGAGCATCGGACCGACGTCAGACTGCTGCCGGCATGTTCAATGGGTGGGAGGTCAGAGTGCACCTGGTCCAAATTTTGTACTTTAGTCGAGGTCGGTGCCAACTTTGAGCCGGTTTGAACCCCTCCCATAACGATATGCCTGCGCCCTTTGAAGTCATGCTCCATGGTGAATGCCTATTTCGAAATACGCTCCTGCCGCTGTCGACCCGACGGCGGCCCGACACCGTCACCCCGCCATCGGTATGAATTTGCCGCTGTCTGTCCGACAACGGCCCGACGTCGGTTGGCCGCTATTGATGTGCCAAATTTAACCCGACATGTGCCGATATTCCAGGTCAGCTTGCCGATGTCGGGGCGATAGCGGCATGATGTCGGCATTCCGCTCACGAGATGGCGAGCTCCCCCAGCACATGCCGATAGACAACGGCATGCTTCCTGAGTATGCACGTCAAGCTAGATTGATATTCGATGTTTACAGATGGAACATCATGAAAACGAGCGTACTAGTAGAGCTCGGTACCCTAATTATCATGAACACAATCAAGAAACCGTGCTACAAAACGCAACGGAGATATTCGGAATCAAAGGTCAAAGATCATCGGCTCTGACTACTCAGATCTCCTTCAAAATTGGCACACCGGTGCCGATGCACTTGATACACTTGATGCACCGGCCGTCATGAGCAAAAAACTAAGAGGGCGTTCCTAAACATCTGAGTTATTCAAGGTCAAATGTCAGGGTCATTAAGGTCGGACTACTAAGAATTCCTTCAAAATTTGTGCACAGTTAGTCCTCGATGCGCTGATTATGATTAGCATCCAACCTAAGAGCGATGTTTATAAACATATTTATTCAAGTTCAAAGGTCAGGGACAATGTGGTCGGACTACTCAGATTTCCTTCAAAATTAACACACACATTGTCCTTGATACACTGATATCCATGAGCATACAAGCTAAGAGGGGCGTTCATAAACATATGGATTATTTAGGTCTCAACTTCTCCCGGTGTGCATTACGCAGCGATTAAAAACACAAAAGCGAATATCAATCTGCACTTCAAGCTATATTGATATTCGATTATTACAGGTGGATCATCGTGAAAACGAGCGTCCTGGTCAAGTTTGGTATCCTGGTCAAATGTCACCGAGATCAGGCTCCTCAGATTTCCTATATAATTAGTACACAGGTAGTACTCGATGCGCTGATCATCATAAGCATTCCAGCTAAAAGGGGAGTTCATAAACAGCTGGATTATTTAGGTCCAAACATTTCCGGGTGTGCATACCAAGTGAACATGCTGACAGCGGCTCGCTGTCGGCTTGGGAGTGAATGTCCATCCATACCGAGATGCAGTCGACACACAGACGAAATGTAACCGACGTGGGGCCGATGCATGCATCGCGATGTCGGGAAGATGTCGGGGCTGCTGTTGGGTCGCTAGCGGCCTGCTGTCGACTGGGAAGTGAAATGTCAGGCAACAGCCCGACGTTCGCTGGCCGACGTCGAACGTCCATTGATATGCCAAACTCAACCCGACATATGCTTATATTCCAGGTTAGGTTGCCGACGTCGGGCTGGGAGCGGCTCCACATCGGCATGTTTCCTGACCATGCAGCGATTAAAAACACGCAAACAAGGATCACTATGCAAGTCAAGCTGGATTGATACTCTAACTCATCCCTTCAAATGAATCATCGTGAAAACGAGCATGCTAGTAGAGCTTGGTACCCTGAGTATCATGCGCACGATCAAGGAGCCATAATACAGCACACAACGGAAATATCATGGGTCAAAAGTCGAAGGGCATGGATATTGGACTACTCAGATTTCCGTCATATACTGATTGATGTTCGTTAAAAAAAAATTTTTTAATGCACACTGGGGGAAGTTGTGACATGAGTAATCCAGCTGTTTATGAACGCCCCTCTTAGCCTTCATGCCTATATAATCGAATATCAATCTGGCGTGACGTGCAGATTGATATTCGTCTTTGTGCTTTTCATCGCTGCTATGTATGCACATCGGAAAAAGCTGTGACCTTTAAATGATCCAGCTGTTTTTGAACACCCCTCTTAGAGATTATGCTCATGACAATCAGTGCATGTCGCCGGGGCCGGAAAAATGTCGCCGGGGCCCCCCAAAATCGCACCGAGGCCCTTGGAAATTAAAGAGACCCAAAAATCGTCCCGGGGCACCAACAAATTGTGCTGGGGCCCCAAAAAGACTAGCCGGATCCCTACAAATCACGCTGGGCCCGTGAACATCACGCTGGGCCACCAAAAAGTTGGCCCAGGGCCCCTGCAAATCACGCTGGGGCCCCCAAAAAACTAATGCCGCGGTCTTTGAATGATGGTATCCCCAAAAAGACGGGCCTGACCCCTGAAAATCATACTGGGGGCCCAAAAGGTCGTGCCGGGGCCAATGAAAGTCGAGCTGGAGCCACCGAAGTTTCTGACTGGGACCTAGAAAATCATGCTGTGGGCCTCAAAAGTTCACGCCTGGGCCCATGAAATTCACGCTGGGGCCCCAAAAGTAGTGCTGGAATCTTTGAAAATCATGGTGGTGGCCCCAAAACGTCGGACCGTGGCCCCTGAAAATCACGCTCAGGCTAATGATTCCAAAAGGTCGTGCCCGGGTCCTTAAAAATCACGCTAGAGGCTCGACAGATCGCACCGGGGCCTAAAAAGTATTATCGGGACTGAATAAAAATGAAGCCGGGTCAACGAAAAACCAATCCAGACATGGAAAATCACTCTAGAGCCCCAACAATCGCGCAAAAGAACCCCAAAACGTCTTGGGCCCCCAGAATGTGTTGGGCCCCAAAACGCGTTGAGGCCGCTAAATCTCGCGCTAGGGATCCCAACTAATGACGCCAGGGTCCTAAAAATTACACTGGGCCCCCAAAGAGTACATTCACAGCTCATTCAAATCACATAGGGGGTATAAAAGGTCGTACCGGGCCCCCAAAAGTCGCAGCTGTCCCCCCGAAAATAATTTTTTACACGGAATGTCATTCTGTGGAATCAAAAATCGTGTCAAAGATTTTAAAAAAACTGTCGGCCCCGGAAAAGTAACGTGTCGGGGCACGATAAAAACGCACCGGGTCAGCGGTTTATGAACACCCGATTAGGGTTTATGCACATAATGATCAGTGCATCAAGGACCACATGTGTGTGAATTGTGAAGGACATCTGAAGAGTCCGATCTCAATGACCCTGATATTTGATCTTCAATAAATTATGAACGCCACCCTTCGCTTTTATGCGCATGATGATCAGTGAATCGAGGACTGTGAGTCAATTTTGAAGGAATTCAGAGTAATTAGATCTCGATGACTTTTGACCTTCGACCCCGACCATCTCCATTGTGTATATGACTTCTTAATTGTGCTCATGATAATTATGGGACCAAGCTCTCCTAGTATGTTCGTCTTCACAATTATCCACCTGTAAGAATCGAATATCAATCTGGCTTGACATGCAGATTCATGTTAGTTTTTGTGTTTTTAATCGCTGCATATGCACACCGGGACAAGTTGTGACCAAAGTCATCCTGTTGTTTATAAACGCCCCTATTAGCTTTCATGCTCATAACGATCAATGCATCTCGGACTACACGTGTGCCAATTTTGAAGGAAACCTGAGTCACGTGAGATCTCAATGACCCTGACATTTGACCTTGAATAACTCAGCTGTTTATGAACGCCCCTCTCAGCTTTTATACTCATGATGATCAGCGTATCGAAGACTACCTGCGTACCAGTTTTGAAGAAATCTGATGAGTCCACCTTTCTGTGATATCCAGTGAATATCACTTGCGAATATGAATCTGTTGGTAGTTGGGAACGTATATGGATTCGTTGGGCCTTGAATCTGTTACTAATTTGACGAACGTGCCGCTGGCACTGCAGGAGATGTGCTGAGGCAGAGTATATTAAAGAACTGCTGAGGCCGGTCGGTGAGTGATTAAAGTTCCGATTCAGAGGTGGTTGGGGTTATATTTTTTTGGTGGGCTACCGATGTGGCATAGATAGATACCTACCTGAGTGTGTACTGTCAGTGACAGCCATACGTGCCCATTCCAATTCGGTTTCGCTCTGTCGAGATGAGAACGTAAATTTGCATAGCTTTGGAGGACAGCATTAGCTAATGTGGCTGGAAGAGTAATCTTTTACTTTCTGCCATAAGAGAAACAAAAGAAGCTTCTCATGGAATTGGATGGCATTAGATATCTAAATTCGTGGTACATCTATGGAACCACCGAAGGCAATCTTTGGTTAAAAATATGTTTGGTAAATTTGTGCTTCAGTGTAATGAAAAAGTTTGATTCCTTTTTCCTCGGACATCTATGAAAATGATCAAGATGATGTGACCATTCATGTCCTCTGCAAAGGCTTACTTTTCAGTTGGAATGCAAAATAACATCAAAGAAATGGGTTGGAGTTAGGCAATATTGCATTGAAAATATTGTTTTAAAAAGTCAAAAAAGATGTTGCAACCCAGCTTAACATAGCCCAACCTCCCATTTAAGAAAACAATTGCCAATTTTTGGTCATTAAACGTGTCCTTAAGGGGTTTTTTGATTTTTTAGAATTTTTCTTCAGAATACCATGTTTATGAAGGTGACTAAGATGATGGAGCCACTTATTTTCTGTGCAAATGATTATAAAAAAATCCATCTTAGAAAACCTAAACTACCTAACCTAACCAAACCTAACCCATTTGTTTGCTTTATGGAGGACAATGTGGTAATCTTTACCTTTTGGCCAACACATGCTGCCAAGGTTGGTGATTTGTAAAGAGTTGCCTATACAATGTCGCATATATTTCATGTCATGGCCGAAAAATTGGCTTTGGAGGATTCTGTTTTTCCGGTTAGGTTAGGTTAGATTAGATTATATTATATTATATTATGCTATGATACATTTTGTATATTATGCTACATTATCTTAGTCTAGGTTAGGTGGTAATCTTTACCGACCCCGACTCCTGTGACGTCACTTCCTTGACTCCTGTGACGTCACTTCCTTGACTCCTGTGACGTCACTGTTCCCCACTGTACACCTCTTTACAAATCACTGACCTTGGCAGTATGTCGGCCGAAAGGTAAAGATTACCGAAAAGGCATGTAAAAACTTTGTTTGGGAATATAAAATGGTATAATTCCAATTGTACCAGAAAAACCCCTTGATGGAGCATCTGTTCTTTGACATATGGCAGCTGGTGAACATGACCTCCCTATGGCTGAACATGAACTTTTCCCCTGTATATAGAAATCCTGTCAGTGCAGTGCTCCAAAGCTTTATGCACATGCCCAACATGCAGCTTTGGTGGCCCATACATAGATCATGTACGCCTGTACTGGAAACCAGCACCTGTTTGCGTATCGGCTCACCCAGCTGAGGGTAAGTAAAAACACTGAAACATGGCAGGTTTTATGTGGTGCACCTATGGGAGTTCATGGTACACATTTCGTATTTTATTTTTTTTCCAATTGATTCAGCCATCCCAGGAAGATTGCATCAGCCTTTCATGATACAGAATTAATCAAGGAACCTTACCATTCTGTCCTTATTAATTTATTATGCTTCGTTTGGAAGTTGTCATGGTGCGAAGTGAAGAAATTTGTGAGAAGGAGCCCACCTCGCCCCAAGGGTCGGCCACCGATGTTGATATCTTGATGATCTTTATCTGAATCCTTATCTTGATCTTGAAATGATTGGATGGAGCAAAGTACATGAAGGCAATGGGCAGACCAAAATTAATTTGGGGGGCACATTCCATTGGCTCCCATGCTAGAAGTTGAAATAATTGCAGGGGTGGGTTAAGCAAACATTGAGGCAGTTGTCCCCCTCAAAGGTATATAAAATGACACCCCTGAGTTGAACGACTGGCAAGTGGTAGAAAATCGGAGAGAGGTAGTGGTGTTGCCAGCTAGGGTATGTTGCAAGGGCTGCTCCAAGGGGAGAAAGCGAAAGTGGCGCCCCTTATGACCCAAAGGATGCCGCCTTGGAGGTTCCAGTGTACCTCCTCCCTCAAATTTCTCAATGCAACATTCTCCTCAGCCTGGGAATGGCAGTCCTCTGGGAGTCCGAACACACTCCACAAATTTTTCAGCGAAAGCCACTCCTCAGACAAAAACAAATGGTGCCCCTCTGGGAGATCGGAGTGTACCCCATCCAAATGTTCTGGACCAAGAGCCACCCCTCTGGAGAAATGATGCCTCCTTGGCAAAATCATAAATCTGTCAGTGGTATGGTGCATGGGGGATTGGGGCTTGTACCCTCCATGGAACTTCTGCACTCAATCCTCTGCAGATTGGTGGGTATGCTGAAGTCTAATCTCCCATTCAGTTGTGTAAACCACTCCACTGGAAAATATCAGCCACAAATCTAGGGAGCAAGGAGGGTGGGTCAAAAGCAGAACCGCTTATTCTTATCTTTGAGGGTTTTCCCCCCTTAATGGGTTCTCCCCCCCCCGCAATCATTTCAACTTCTGACATGTAGCCTGAACCCCCCATTCATTTGGTCTGCCATTGCCTTCAAGTACTTGCCTCCTCCAATCCTTTTAACCCGCGCACGTCCGGGGGGGGGGGGCAGATATCTGCCCCCCTGCGGTTTTTCCTACTTTGCCGCCATACTAATCGGGTTAGCAAGGCCAAACCTCGCATGGCTGCTCATTGGTCTTTTCCGCATATCCTCAGAAATTTTTGACCCTGGGTCATCTCAAGTCAGGTCACCAGGTCAGGCGAAGTGACCCAACATCCCTCGGAGTTCTAGGTGGCATCACTCCCACAATAATTGGGCGATTGATTTCAAACTTATATCACGTCATGAACTTATCAGGGACTAATATGTATATCACGGTTTTTTCGTAGCATTGACCTGAAGTCAGGTCGCTTCCCCCATTATAGGCCTATGGTAAAATATACAAATGTTTCCTGGTTACATATTTGCTCTCGGAATGACCTCCAACGGTTATGGCATGTAGTTGGAAGCTATTCTCAATGTTACCGCTGACATTTTTGCTCAGTGACCTCACCAAGGTCAGCTGAGGTCACCTGAAATCACTAGCACATTTCTGCGCATTATATCGCATTGCATTGAGCTAGAAGGCTGAAATTACCGTCATTGTGCTTGTATCGCCAAGACGTGTCGATTGATACATTACATGACCTCCCTAGTCTACCCCATGGCCTTGACCTGAGGTCATAGTTTCGATGACCCATCTGTTGACCTGACCTTAAATTACACAGCGTATGTCGATAGCATATTTCAAGGGCTGTCGAATAGCATTTGCAGTTTGTTTCTATCTGTTGCAGGTCCTGAGATATGTGCCAATATCTGAGGGTCCCACCCGATCTGGTCGAATTTGACCTATGATGACCCAGTGACCGAAATATTGACCTGAGCGAGAAAATGACCGAAATACTTTCGATAGAGCTTGTCATCAGCTATCCAACGCCGTCTTCCGTTTGTCGCTACCTAGCATAGTTCTGGAGATCTTAGGGGGGGCAGACATCTGCCCCCCCCCGGACATGCCAAGTTGGCGCGGACCGCCGGACGTGCGAGTGTTAAGAAATCAACATCGGTGAGCCAACCCTTTCGGCGAAATGGGCTCCTCCTCACAGATGCATTCACTTTGCATCACGACAACTTCGGAACTGAACGTAATAAATCAATAAGGAAATAATGGTAAGTTTCCTTGATCAATTCTGTATCATGAAAGGCAGATGCAATCCTCCTGCGGGGGGGGGACTGAATCAATTGGAAAAAATTCCAATACGAAATGCGTACCACAAACTCCCATAGGCGCACGGCCTAAAACTGGCCGCGTTTCCGTGTTTTTACTTACCCTCCGCTAGGTGGCAGGTTGGTGCTGCTGATACACGCAGATCAAAGGCGCCGACGCGGAGTTTCCAATCCAGGCGTACATCATCCATGGCCCATAGACCACAACATGTCCACTACTTTGATCCTTGAGATCTCCTCCAAGCACTTGTTCCATTCTTCTGTTGTAATGTGCAGCTGATGCTGTATGATGCTCTGAGAAACGTGTAGTGGCCGAAGGGGGCAATGGACGTGGTCAGAAGCTGACTTTCTGGTTTCGGCTTTCACTGATGGTAGCCTTTCAGCATGTTGATTGAGAAGATGCCTGACTGATCACGTGACATGCATGCGACGCTATCGGCTGGGGTGTCTTATTGGTAGCTCTTCTTCTTCATGCAGCGGTTGAGGAGCAGAAGATCGACACATCGACACATACACGGATTTAGTCGGAGTTATTCTTTGGGGTGACCACTAGGGGCGCACACCACTCAATGGCGACAATCACCGCACATTGCTGCAGGCGGTCTAACTCGGTGCGGTGCTTATCACCGAGTGGAAATGAGACCTTCCATGGAGTGGCCATGCAGAAGGGCTTGGCATCTCCTGCGGGCGGAGCCGGAATGACGCCCCCGGCATGGACCTGATCTTCCCATCAAATACTCTGGATAACTCAGGAATGAGCGGGGTTGCTATGATTTGAAGTGACATCGACGTAGGTCCGTGCCCTCCCTCGCCTGGCTTCCGTGATTGAGGTGGGTTGTTGACGTGTTCAGATGTTGCTCTGTCTCGTCGGTGCGTCCGAACGAGAGAGGACGACGCAGTACGGTCGCCCGATCGTTTGCTCAATGGTCGTACTCGAGGATCACCGCTTAGAGGACGCTCGTCCTGTGTTGACGTGTTGACGTGTTGGTGACACCAGTGTTAAAATAATGGTTTTTCGCTAGGTGTGAGATGTCGAAGCGAGTATAGTAAGATGTCGAAATTTGCCATAGGAAGCGATGTCGTTGAACCCGTTCTTCCAACAAAATTTTGATCCAACAGCATACTCATACGTGTACCTTTTTCGCTTCTTGCCAGATACCTAACTTTGGGATATATTTTTTAGTGATAACGATACAAAATACCTGTGCTTATTATTATTGGTTTTTACGACACGTCGACCGTTGAGTCATGTAGCGTCGCCAATCTCTCACGCCGATTGGTCGCGGGCGAAGAGTAGCGACAGGTGAGACTCGAACCCACAACCTTTCGATTGTGAGACGAGCATCTTACCCCTAGACCACTCGTCCCCAAAATACCTATGCTTATCAACTGATATTTATGACATACCACATCATAGGTGATCCTCTTACGTGGAATTATGTTAAGAGATGTTCTTGTATAATGATCCTCAATGGTGAGAATAGGCATGCTACTTATCAATGAGATACTGTGCAATTGTACATGAAGACATCATAAAGACACACCAGGAAGCATGATGTCAATACTTATTTGAAAGGGATGTTGATTAAGAGTTCAGAAAGTGGTATATTAACCCTATTTCACGAATAATGTATCACTGCGCGACGTTGACCTGAATCTGGTGAGGAAAGTGGATAAATCAACCTCATTGCCTCGTTGCGGGCGCTCACGTTTCTGGCTTATTGCGGTTCGTAATGGACGCACAGGTACGCTGTACGCAGCAAACAACGTCTCCGAATGATTTCATTCTTCGCGCTGCCGTACAATAATCACCGTCAGTACACAGATCATATCATGACTCTGTACGATGAAGCTTAGGTACACAGGCAGCCTCTCGGATCTTCCTGATAGTATCGCGCGCATAGACAATGTCGGTGACACTCGATCGTCTATTCTTCTCCCCTCACGGGGGAGTTATTTTTAGAAGTGTGCCGGACCATAAAGGTCATTTGTGCCGCCTTTAAAGTAAGTCTTTTGCAAGTAAAGTTAGGGCAAGCTAACATTTACTTTAGGGGAGTTTTGCATCATAGCATGTGTGATGTTTCAGGTGTTGAAGGTGGGGGGCTGGGTGGGGGACATCTACCAGATGTCTAAATGGTTATAATTTTCCTTTACTCCTCTGCAAGATAATTTGTAGCTGGGGTGGGGGTGGGGAGGGGTGATTTTGAGACTGACGAGAAGGTTGATTTTGCTAGGGTGCCGGCATTAGTCTACTCTTGTCAAAGAGCATCGATTGGTCTTTACCGTGCATACAAGGAGGCAGTTGTCCACACTGCCTCTTACACCGGCTGCCCCGTGTTAGTTGTTAATAGAGGGTTAGTCTAAGCAGGCCATGCATGGTTGTCTGGGGTTAGTATGGTGTTTGGCAATTCGGCCCATCTACGTCCACTGTACCTCTGGATCAGTGTTAAAATAATGATTTCTCGTTAGGTGTGAAATATCGAAACGACTACAACAGGATGTTGAAATCACCATGAAAGTAATGCTATTTAAAATCTTGTTAAGTCCCGCAAACACAATTTTGAGACAATTTCCTCAATATGACTGTACCCATTTTGCATGTTTTGAAAGATACATAATTTGGTGATACTGATATCAACAATAACGATTCAAACACCTGTGCTATAAATTGGCATTGTATAATATTGCACATCATAGGCATTCCCTTCACCTGGAATTGTGCTATGGGATGTTGGTTATAATTATCTGGGATCTGTTACAGTGAGCACAAGTATGATACTTGTAAACAGGATACAGTTAGAAACAAGGCATGAACATTTCACAAACATGCAACAAGAAGCAAGATGTTGATACTTCTTTGAGGAACGATGTCAATTTAGTGTTCAGTAAGTGGTATATTCCACCATATTTCGTGAATAATTTATCACTGCTCTGGGTAGATGGGTGGCCATTTTACGTTATGAGTTGCAACGTAATTGGGCTCATCGACGTCCGATGGCTTCCCTGAATAGTCGTTTTATGTTGTTTTGTTTTTGTTTTCCTGAAGCATGTCAGCTTACCTACGTCCAACAGCTCCACTAGGTAACCATTTAATTCTAATTTGAAACCAAATCGGCTCATGCACGTCCGACGCCATTCGGGGATGAATATTTACGTGTTTGCTACGTGTGTATCGCGGGAATGCATTGCGTGTTGAAGTGAGTGTTGGTGGTGTGGTGTATACAGTGCAGTGTTAAACAATGGTTTTTCGTCAGGTGTGAGATGTTGAAACGAGCACAGTATGATGTTGAAATTTGGCATGGAATTATAATTCCATCCTCGCCTCCGGAAGGGGCGAGGGTGGAATTGAACGGTCACATTGACCGGTCAATGTGACTCCGAGATCTCGGAAACCAATGTATTTAGAGAACGAAATTAATGGTGTGGGTTCTGCCTGAGAGGGAACTCTTACGTGGGTAAGTATGAAGTTCTTAGGTCATGACATGTGACATCAAGTGAGGTGAAACCCCGATTCCATGCAAGAAACCCCGATTTTGCGATTTTTAGGTGCGGATCGCTCATGCTCTGCTTCTGACGTGAAATATATAGAAGATGGCGCTAGTTTGTGGGTAAACATTTTGTATATAATGGAATTCTGCACATTTGGGATATCTATCATTATATTTCTATCATTCAAATGATGTCCATTATTGGATATACTATGCTATTTGATCTTAGCTTCAACTTAGTTTGCTATATTATATAATCATGTTGCCTTGTGTGTATGGTTGGTTGTGGCTTTACGACGCACTCAGCAGCTGAGGCCATATGGCGTCGCCTGCATCTCATCCTCGCAGGAAGGGAGGGAACCGCGGGGAATCTGAACCCCGTACCTCTGGCGTGTATCTGCAAAATACACCTGCAGTTAATTTGCAGGGACCATTGCAGTGACAGTTGAAATAAAGTTCGTCATTTTCCAGAAATATGATTATTTTATGTAAGGTTGTCTGTCAATAGATATATCACTTCACACGGTTACCTCGTCAATGGGTGTCGGTCGTGGAATATTTGTAGGCTTCAGGCAATCGAGTATGCATAGGTTTATCATGGTGGAACATCCACAGGTTTTAAGTGATAGTGAATTTGATAGGTTTTAAGGTAGATTGGCTCAATTTTACTCCAAGACATATGTTTCTTCATATAGCACAACTTGGAACGGGTTATTTGAGCAGACCTTTCAAGACAAATTTTGATTTCTCAGACATCAATATTTTTGTTTTTCTTACCATTGACATCTATTCCCACATGATCGTATTAGGGATATTGTTGTACAAAAGTTGGGAACAAGGGTGAAGCGCGAGCGAGACTACTCGGGTGTGTACAGGGCAGAAGTTGACATTCGTACCCCGTATGTACTCCGGACGCTCTCCGTTCCCCAAAGTTTGAGTGGCGAATGCCAAATACTGCTCCCCCTCCCCCGTCGGCGAGGAGGTGCGTTTTCCCCGCTGGTGGAGAGGATCTATCTCCCGCCACGCGACTGTTGTAACTCGCACCTGGTACAGCTGGATCACGTGGTGTCGGGCCGGATGCACCCGAACAAGGAGTGGTGCGCCGATCGGCCCCGCTCCATTCCTGTGACTCGTTGCCGGTTCTAGGGAACTGTTAACTGAGGTGATTCCTCCACCCGCACAGTCACCTGGGAGGTCAACAGACACAATTCCCACCCCACCGATGGGTGGTGTTGAGTGGCAACTCGTGTCACGACAAAGCTAGTGATCAGTATCACCCACAGCTGGGGAAGCCAGCGGATAAAGTTTGGCAACCGGTCGCCACGCGTTCAAGGTTCGCGTACCGATTTATACGGTCTTGGAACAAGGGAGACAAATATTAGAAGTAGATTGAATATTCATAGCTAAGCTATTCTCACTACCCGTTTTGCAGTTCTTATTGAATTAGTTAATGATTTTACAGCAATCACTCATTAGTATGCTTAGTCTATCTGTCTGTCTGTCTGTTTGTCTGTCATATATCCACGTATCCTACGTACTGTTTTACAATGCAACATCCGTGACCTGAGAGCCAACATTTGTGTGGCTCTTACTTAAAATAACTTTTGGTGGTATGTTTGCAGGAGACTAATCCTGGCACGCACACGCAGATTCAGCTTCAATGCCACCACTCGCATGAACAAAATTATGTTGGACACTGGCACATGGAGATGCTATTATTACAAAACACAGCACTTCAGATATACTGGTGTTCGTGCAAGTAAGCACACAAGACGTGGCAGCAGAGGTTGACTGGGATACACCATAATTGTCTCCATGTTCACCGTATTTGCCACTAACTGAGGCCGGTGCCGGCACAAGGCCAAACCAGTTTCTCGTCAGCTTTCAGGGTCCTTTTTAATTCCGTGCAATTTTAACGCACATACTATGGCATGAAGCTTTTGCCAAGCTACAAAGTGGAGACAGATGCAGGGGAGACGCCACCACCATCTCCAGAACCACTACCACCATCATCATTTCCATCACCACCACCTGCATTCAGGCACGATGCAAACTATTTGTTCTTTGTCGCTCCCCAGAGTCCCGGCGTAGGACACTGTTGGGATGGCTACTGGAAGCGGTCAGCGATCAGCGGAGCCGCCACCAAACGCCATGGACCCAACATCGTCCGACAAGCTCAAGGACCAGGAGCTGCTGGTGTTCGGCTACGCCTGCAAGCTGTTTAGAGACAATGAAAAAGCATTGTTCATCGACAGTGGGAAGCACCTGATCCCCTGGATGGCGGATGAATCATTGAAAATTGACAGGTCCGTTGGCTTCCTTGACCACCTTCCCTACTGAAGTGCCGTGATTGAAGATGAATTTGAGTGCTGGGCGCATGCCATGCACGTGCGCCTCGCTGCCTGAGCAACTTGATGTGACGGATGCCAGTTGTCCGAACGTGGCCGATTCCATTGGTTTAGGTTGGTACAACTCCGGTGTTGTGATGCACTAATCTCGCGGACACATTAATTTTCCACAGTTTCTGTCCAGCCTTTACAGCCTAGATTACGCCAGTCCCAGCTGGACGGCCATACCGCCCGGTCCCCGCGTCTCGCAAGTGTTTCGACGCTGGAGAATCATGGTGGGTATTCGGTAAGTAATACGTATCTATCGTTCACGGTTGTGTATCGTATGGTTTCGCGATAGTGCTTAAATTGACTTATTATTTGAAAGTTTTCCGAGACCACGTTCTATTAGGGTATATTGCTTCCAATTAGTGTAAAGGGAATAAACGTTATTTTCGTGAATAAAGGGTGAAGAACCTCTCGTGCATGACATATTGCCACCTTCGACACTATGCGGTGGTAGGGGAGGGGGACTCGCCTAGTATTTACAAGCAAAGAGTGCCAGCGACATTAAGGAAACTAGCGTGTTGCACGTGATGAAATGTCGCGATTTGTACCCGACTTTTATATTTCGGCTGGGTTGCTGGCTGGCCTCTCAGGCCAGTTTATACGTCAATTTTACTTGCAAAAATCGATCATTTTCCAGTTTATTCGTTCCCCGTTCAAAACTAACACCTAACACGTCAGTGAAAAATTCCACACAATATTCCTCAGTATCCTAGGATGTTACAAATGTGCTGTGTTACGTAGGTCAAGGGTCAGGTGGGATTGAGGTGTTGACTTTGTTTTGGAAGCCTCTGAAATAATACCCGGGAACACTATTTTATCGTGTCCATGGACGAAAATTGGCGCCAACTCAATTTCAGCGTCTGAATTAACTCAATAGTGAATAAATCGTGGTTCACTCCTTATCGATCTCAATCTGCATAACCAGGGATGTTGTCATCCTCTGTTCAAAAGGTACCGGAAGAGGCTGGAGGCTCCCCACCTATTTTACAAAATATGGTTTGTGCATGCCCGATGCACTTCTAAGAAATCCATCAACGCCATTAACGAATGACATCAGCCATGAATGAAAAACACGCCTTCAGTCTGGCGTAGTTGTAATAGCTCCTCACCCACGTGCCTTGAAGTCGCCTTGAAGTCGCCTTGAAGTCGCTCCTCTTCTTCCAGACTGGTATGCTAGAGGCAGATTCTCGTCCATATTGTTCATGCTGCCACAGACCAAAATTATTTGGCACTACTGATGGAAATAGCTGTAAAATATGTAACGACAGTAACAATATACAATGTCACAATCCTTTCGCACAACTCAGTTCTTCCCCATAGTTGACAAATCCAACTTGCTCCGCAGCGTTCCGGAACCGTTGCGGTTATATCCAGATGGTCCGTGTTAGCAGGTTTTAACTAGGCCAGAGCTATTTGTAAAACATAGAGACATTCATTTGGCGACCGTCCGTACTCGCCGAGGAACAGTGCGAACCTCGCTTAACACGCGCATCGGAGGGGATGGAGAATCCGCCCCTGAAAGGTTTCGTCGATGCCGCGGCGCGGTGTGGCGGGCGATTTCGACATCATTTGATCCTGAAGGCATTGACATTGGGTCATGAAATTTATATTGAAGTGAGTTCACTACAGTCGTAATCTACCCTCAAAATTGTGTGCTGTACACAAAGCCAATCACAACCCATCACATGACACCACATCACATCACATGACATCATATCACAACCAATCTGCCGGACATGACATCCTCCTTTTTTTTGCACGGTGAGGCTGACAAAGGATGCCTCATCAGCTATGCTAAGTGGTTACGTGCTAGCACGTGCAGTTTTTCCATGATCGCAAGAAACCCCAGGAGGAGTTGCATCAACACTCCTTCCCGTTCTGCACGGGTGAGAGTTAAGCTATGATATGCAATGTGTTCCCGAGACCAGACGAAATGACACCATGAAACTGTTCGCCTGGACATGATTTAATCACTTAAATTGACATGTCGAATTGCCCGACCATCCAGTTGTGGAAATGGAAATGGAAGTGCAAAGGAAAGTACACGTCATCAGGTGTCATCAGGTGCGTTGGACGAGCGAGGGCAAGAGGCGGGCTGCGGTGCTGCCGTGATGCAGACGCCGGACCGAGCATCGTGTCGAGACAGGGCATTGTGAACCGACCGCAGCTGCACTCTCTTGGCAACTCGTGAAGACATACTTACAATGTTCGTGCAGGACATTGGACAGTGCAGGAATTTCAGGAGGAACTTATTTCATCGGCCCGATTGTGAAACTTGTTTCCACAAGCGTCCAATTTTCACATAGCCGCATTACAAAGCTAGCCTCAACAGACATTGGTAGAATTACTACCGAAATCGGGCCCGTCTGCCGAATATGGTGTACGAATTGTGGGATTAGGATAGATGCTATTCTGTCACGTTCTTTCTTGTATGGCAGCTCAATTATGCTTCACACAGCCGTCCAACATGGCACCCCCATCGGACATCTGACTGAGACTGGCCATACATCTTGGCCGTGCTGGTCATATTCCTAATACTTATGCCGGTCGGATGCCCTAATGCTTATGCTGGCAGTATTCTAGTTCAGCTCTCCCTCATTTTAGTTCCATTGATCTTAAACATGCAAATACATTCCATTTCCCTTGTTAAAAAAGACACTCATGCTTGTGAATTAGTACATTGGGCAATGCCACACAGGTATCAGTGTCTGACGAACATGTACGTGCGATTGTATGAATATATCTTAATGTTCCGATGGATTATAGGTAAGTACGGTCATCGTTGCCGCCATATGTAGCCTGTATGCATGCTACATAACCGAGTGCGTGAAATTGCCTTGATTCTGGAACAGCGGTGTAATCGGCTCTCGTGTATTGCATGTTGCCTCTTGTGTTATACACCGTTTTCACTGCTTTAACTACATCTTTGTGTCTTTCAGCGATGGCTGGTCGGTCCATGTTCAGCCACTACTCCCAGTACTCGCCGCCTTCACGACAATGTTTCCCGTGATCGTCGTTCTCTGTCCTGTCTCGCTCTCTCGCTCTCGCTCTATCCTTTTCTGTCTCTTTATCTCGTTTTTCCCTCTCTCTCACTCCCTTTCTTTCATTCCCTTCTCTCACTCCCTTTATCTCACTCCCTTTCTCTCACTCACTTTATCTCACTCCCTTTCGCACTCCATTTTACTCTCACCCCATTTTTATATCTCCATTTCTCTCTCTCCCTCTCTTTATCTCTCCATATATATCTCTCCATATCCCTCTCTTTTGTTATATCTCTCTCTGGAGTCTGCGCGGTATTGGAGCGACGCCGGTATTAACCCGCCTTGTCTTGTTGACTGTCTCCACTCCCTGGTCGTGCCGTTGTTGGTGGCTGCGAGTGAGCGGGTGTGGTAGGTGGCGCGGACGACCTGACGCGTGCCGCTGACACGTGCCGCCCGTGTGCTGCAGGTATGACGGTCGCGGCACGCTATCAGACCTGCGGCAGCACGAGCCGCCGCCGGGCGGCTACGACCGGCTCGACCGGCTCACCGACCGCGAGCGCAAGCTGGAAGAGGTGGTCGACAGGGAGCGCTACATGGCCCTGTACAAGGACGAGGATGAGGAGCGCATGCTGGAAGGTGAGCTGGGCCCCCGTGAAGTCGAGTGTGTGTGATTCTGAGCACTCGACATGCGGGGATGTGAAGGGCAGTCAGCAAGTGACAGCGGTTAATTGCCACCATCAGAAGCGGAATGATAGCCAATAAATTTGGTGTTGCCAAGTGATTTCTCATATGCAGATTGAGAGGAACATATTATGCAAAGCGGTGTGCATGTGGGCGATGGATGAGGAGGCTGGTATTATCACAACATTAGTGAAATCAACTTCAGGCAAATAGAACAGGTATGCTATATCTGTTGTATTACTCAGTAAGATTCCATAACGTTACGCGGCCTCCTAACGCACGCTGCAGCGGTACATCGCTGCATCGCTGCACCGCACCACCGCACGCTCAATGGCGGAAAATCCTTCCTGGATTAAGTCGAGGTAATGTTTGGTTTTTGAGGAAATGCGTGACTTGGGCCATTTATGAATCACGGCCTGGGTTCTCTGTTCGCTTCCGATTGAGCTGATAAATCGACAGTGTTCTGGCGGCACATCGACTGATAGTTGCCTCGACTAATGTGCATCTCCAATCTGCAGAAGAGGAGTGGAAGCGACTGCAGTCGCTGGGCGGCGGCACCAGCCACGGCTACAGCCAGATCGGCTTCAACTACGACGGCGTGGCGGCGGCTGCACTGCCAGAGCCGGTGCCAGCCGAGAGTGCCGCGGCAACGTCCCAGGACGAGCGCTACGAGCCGCCGGCCAGCCTCAGTGTGCCAGACGGCATGGCGCGGGTAGGTGGTGTGTCGCTGGCGTCCCCAGCCGTGCTTTGTCCAGGTAATCGAGCTTGGCTCACGCACGTAATGTTTTGAAGCACGGCTGATATTTGCGGGTTACTGCGTACGATTTATCCTGATAGCTGGTGACATGAAACCGTCCACATGGCGTGTCCTCAATGTGATACCGACGCTGCACTGACTCGCTTACCACGCCACCATGACGTTGCCTCTTTATGCCGACAGCCGACTACGCGCCGTCAGGCGGACATCATCGAGAGGACGGCGCACTTTGTGGCTCGCCAGGGGCCGCAGATGGAGATCCTGATCAAGGCCAAGCAGTCCGACAACGGCATGTTCAACTTCCTGTCGTTCGACAACCCTCTGCAGCCGTTCTTCCGCCACATGGTGGTGATGATCAAGGCTGGCCGCCACACCATCAGACCGCAGAAACAAGGTACGGCCACTGTGAGTGAGTCCCGGCGCAGCGTCGTTGGTACCCCCCCCCCTCCCTCCCTTCGGTGATGACAATTTAGTGCACAGGAAATTGTGCTGGCACCTATGCGTATATACGAGCTGCTGATATGGTGACGAGCCGTTGAACATTGATCGCTATTTTTTCATGTTTTTCGTACAATCTCGCTCTGAGAATGTTGCAAATGTATGTTGCTCGGGCTGTCTTCAGCAGGATGAATTGCATAATCGGGTGAATTATCAGCTGTTTCAATGTGGCAACAGCCTGCTTCTATGCATTTGGCAAACCATAGATTAGACTCAGATATTCCAAGTAATTTGTATTTTACCTTTGCATCTGAAATTCGTCTGAATTCATTATCCTGTCATCACTTCTTTAAGTTGTGTAGATATCATACACTGTTCACACGTGTCTCAAATATATTTTGATCTGGGAACCACAAGCTACATGTGCCATCTCTCCTACCTGGTGTTCATATGCTTCATGATACTCGGACAAATTCCAAAGCAGTTACTTTCGGAAGTAGTTATCAACTACTCGCGATATTGCATATGAATCTTTCACTCTTGATCCCAGTGACCCTCGCCTATCTGTTGCTCAGGTGCAAAAGTCGTCCATTGCCTATTTGCCGTTACATCTTTCCGGATCCAAGCTATTTTTAGCGTAGCTTTCGGCAATATTGTCGCTGTTTCGATACCCCATTGATGTCGTTTTGCCTCTTGATTTCAGAAGAGGACAGTGACGCGTATCTACACCCAGCCTTGAACATCAGCCATCCAGATATAGTACGTACAGTTTAATAGCCATCTAGACCCAGTCACAAGTGTTTGCCGTAGTCGTTTTCTGCGTTGTCATGCTGTTGAATGCGAAATAATTAAGTTGGATGCAAACATTAACTTAAGTTTCCATGACCCTTGTCCGTGAGCGCTGAAACAGTCACGATTCCTGCCAGGAAGAGGCGCGGATGCTACCAACCTAGATCTAGTAAGCGAACAACCAAATTTCGGTTCCGATGTAAGCTAACTTTTCATAAAATAAAAGTTGCAAAATCCTGGGAATGACAGTTCAGAAGACAAAAGAGGTGAAAGCGAGGATACTTGTCTTTGGCCACTGGCGCTATATTTGTGGACGGATTTGCATAAGATCTATGCCATTTTGTAACCAACCAGCAAAGCTTTTCACAAGATGAAATTGGCGAGGAAAGAAGAATTAAGGTGCATCTTGGGCTTGAGCATGATTATGTTGACAATAATGTTTTTATCAAATAATAGGATTTATTCTTACGCAAAATGTGGATATATTTTGCATGCATGGATGACATAATTTTGCATGAGTGTCGGTAGTATATTTCTATGATTTTGAAGTTGTCCATAGTATTCTTAAGTGTATAGTATTAATTCTTAAGTCATAGTATTCTTGAAAAACGGAGGCCTGAAAATGTTTTGATACCATCTTTGCCGTTTTTTCATTTTTATATATTTGAATGACCTGGACATACACAGATATTTGATATCAAACTGAATCATACGCAGATGATGAGGTTCTAAGGTATCATAGGCGTATTCAAGAACCTTTTTTCTCGGTATTATTTCTGCATCCAACGTAGTCGCAAATAAGTCCACATCCAACACAACATCGAGGAAGTTGGGAAGAATGACCAAAAATGCCTTCCTTCCTAAGCTTGCCCTGGATATGTCCCTGGTCGTGCTTGGAGTAATGCTTGGGCATCACATGAAAAGGGATAACCATGATCAGTTACTTAGTCGCAGCTTTGAAGTTTCAACGGCTCTGACATGGGGAGTGAAAAAGAAGCAGGAGATAGAATCACTCTCCCCAGAAGGATTATAGATTGTTTAGTCGATCGGTACCCCTTAACCATATTACAGGAGTGGGACAAAGTGCGCCCCGTCGTTTTCTCTGTCTACAGCTCCTGAACGCTTTGAGCGATCATCATAAAACTTGGTGACGTTCCTGGCTTCCTTGTGTCACGTGAGGTGTCAATATTCTTTACCGCCCCGGTAGCTCAGTTGGTTAGAGCTCCGGCCTGCACTCGTCTCCCCTGCCCTGGCAAGATAGGGTTCGAGTCGCTTCGGGCACTCGCATTTAGCCCCCGGCTGGGAGGGTCAGCTGGCAACTGGCTCGGTAAGGCCGGGGACGAGCTACCTGGCCGGCCGTGTCGGTGCATTGACGGCACGTTAAACTCCTGGTAAAAATTCTGCCCTTGAACTGGAATTCATTGATTGGGTGGCGGGGTCAGGGTTCACGCAACAAGCTCTGCTTAGCAATAGAACCCTTGTTCATAAAGCCACCCCAGCGATAGTTCGGACTAAATTAATTTGTTTTATAATACCAAATTTTAGCTCACTACTTTCATGCGGAGCGACTCCAGAAGTTCGCTTTAGGATGCATGTTCGGGAAACTCCTCAGACCTGTCACATCGCAGCATATTTGACCGTTCTACACCAAACCCCGCAGCCAGTGCTGAAATATTTGATAGCTCAATGACTTGATAGCTTATGGTTCATATGCTTACCAGATAGTGTGTTCACATGCTTACAGTCAAGTATGGATAACAAGGAGTAGATGGTTCACTGCTGAAGTTAATGTAATTGGTGTTATTGAGAAACTGCAATGATGCATGCGCTCAACACTGGCACCACTCGGCACATTTCCCAATCCCGCGGCCCACCGGCGAAACAGTATGGGCGGCGCCATAGCCGTGATCGTGCATAAAGTGCGTCGAGAGCTGCCCAATAAACAATGATGCATGAGCAATCATGGGAGGCTTAGACAGTTTTAAATAGTTTCGAAAGTATGTTTCGCTCAACAGCGGCTCCAGATAACTTGTTTCTGAGCAGACGTGCTTAACAGTCGTTATCATTTATGTTAGCTTGCCTTCCTTGGTTTCTTGAATTCACTTCAGGTTGTATCGTTGGACGTGACAACAATGATTGTACAGCTATTGCGTAAGGTATTTAAAAGTGCAGAACGTATGTGCTTACCTGGGGCGAATAGTGAGTGAGATGGGGCCTTGTTTTTCAGATCCATGCAGTTATTGAATTTGGTGTTCTTTGCTGTTGCATGAGCTTACGGAAGATATCCGGCAGTTGTTCTGCAAGTTTGGAAGTGTGTATATTCACGTGCTTTTCATCAGCTACGTCGACAATGTTTGTCATGGGGAATTTATGTGAATTCTTGCTTATTTGAGGTTTATTTGATCATCAAAACAGTCCCAGATACGACTAAAAGTGGTGATGTATATTTTCCTAACTTTGCATAAATGAAGACAGCTAAATGCTGCCTGAGACGTTGCGTACAAGTTATATCACCTTTAGAAGTACGTAATGTATATCTTATTTTTTCGATTCACTGATCCCACCATTGCTGAAGTAGGTTATTCATTGTCACTTTTGTATGAAGTCATTATTTTTGTTCAGGGTAACACAAAATGTTACATTGGATGTAGCATAAGGAAGGGAAGCATAATATCATAATTCCATAATCGTGCACAGGCTGAACTTAGCTATGATTTTATAAGGTGTAGTTTGGGCTGAACATGTATCGAATCCCGTTTGTTTAACTCCTATGCCGCTTTGTACGAATTCATAACTTTTTTTTGTCTAAGAATGTAGTCCGCGTGACAAAATCGGCGGAGTCATTCTCGGGATCTGAGGGGCGATCTGTGCTCCCCTTAACTACTTCGTGGCCCAGCGGAGCCCTTCTATAATAGTGCTATTTCTAGTATGATAATGTTTCCTTTTAAATCTGTTTATTTTAGGAAGTTAAGGATCTTTGTCTATCACACACCGCTGCCGGCCCGGCGCTGCTTCTGACCGTTTCTGTGCGCCTGCTGCAGGCGCCAGGGAAGGCAGACGTGATGTACCAGCCGTCAGCTAACTGCGCCTACCAGCTGCTGGTGAAGAACATCCGGTCCCGGCAGGCAGCCGACAGTCCGGGCGGCAGCGGCACCTCCAGCCCAGTGCTGTCCACATCTGCAGTAAAGCCCATCGCTGCCGCTGCGTCTGCTCCTGTTGCCACTGCTGTCAAGGACACCGGCTCTCTCTCATCCTCATCATTCTCATCTTCCTCTTCCCAATCATCCTCTGACTCCAGCGACTCGGACAGCTCGAGTGACGGTGCCGAATCCGGGAGCCAGCCAGACGGCACGCAGAAGGTGAGCAAAGCAGCGAGACGCCGCAAAGCCTCCAAGGCGGACAAAACGCTCAAGCAGCCGAGCAAGACGGCGCAGGCGGACAAGGTGGCTAAGGCGGAAACAGTGATCGAGACGGTCAAGGCAGTCGACACGGTCGAAGCAGCCAAGACCGCGGAAGTGGATGGTGCAGTGCAGGAGATGGCGCCGACTCCCGCTCTGGTCGTGCCGACAGCCGATGTTAAAATCATCATCGACAAGATGGCCAGCTATGTGGCCAAAAACGGACGCGACTTCGAGGGCATCGTGATGAGGAGAGGTAAGAGGCTCGCTGCATCGCCAGGACGTTCCTGCTAGCGTAAGGTGTATCGCATCATCAGGAAATTTAATCAGGAAATTGGAACATCCTGTTTCTCGGCCCTACCTCAATGTTGTTCACAAATATCACAAAAAGTGCACATGGAACACCCCCGTGGCCAAGTAGTGACACCCCATTTATGTCATCCCTCCTTTCAAGCTTGCACCAATCAAGCTTACTTACCAGAGATCCATCAGTGTGCATGTTAATCGGCGCCAGAGCGTTCCTCTGGCGAGCGATGTATGTGTAATAACTTGGGCAATTGTATGTGTGATGTACACCGTGCAGCGCGTTACCGCCGACCTCATGCCGCGCGCTCACTGCAGGAGACACCCGGTTCAGCTTCCTTCAAGCGACGCATTGGCACCACGCCTACTACCGGCACAAGCTGACTCAGTACGAACACGACCTGAGCAAGGCGCCTAAGATCGTCGCGCCAAAGATCGCCGCGCCAACGTCCAAGCCGGATATTCCGCCTCCCGACCCGAATAAGCCAGGTGCAGATTCCATGTCGGTGATGGCGTGTGCACAGTGAGATTGAAGTGACTGTAGCCATATTGCTTTCAGTTTTAGTGTTTCTTATTGCATGACTGTCTGAATGGAAAATAATATCGTCTCTGCTGGAATCTGTTGTATGATTAAAATGTCTACCGGGACAGAAGTGGCACTTTTCATTTCCAACACGTACGTTGTCTTGTGGTCGTAATAGTCGTATTATGCTATGGTCTTGTGGTATGCTCTTGTGGCTGTAATAGTCGTCTTATGCTATTGTCCTGTGGTGTACTCTTGGGGTCGTAAATCCATGTATATAAAATTTTACTCGCCTCCTCAGCATAAACCGTGTTTGGACAGACATTGCGTGGGATGTTGTATATCTTCTCTCATCCACGCAGCTGAATTCAGACCGGTCTAGCTCTGCGGACCCTTTGCGGAGTGGCATTCAACTAAGCTTAAGGCGGCGAGCCGTCTCTCCGACGTGCGCCTCCCAAGCACCCCCACCCGACCGCCGCCGCGCCGCACACACCTGCCCGTATTTACGGATTTGATGGGACACTGTTCGAGTTGAGGACCCACTCTATCTATCAATGCCACTTGGGTAAAATCAAGCATAGAATTCGAACATCGATGTTTCAAGGAAATTGAGGGTTAGGTAAGGGTGTTTTTTTTTCTTCACAAATCGTATTTGTATGCAGTATTTTGGTCAAAAATATTTCTTGAATATTTTGAAAATAGGCTAAAACATTTATCTTATTTTGGCATTGCATATTTTAGTATTGCATTTTGGCACCCCTTAGCTGTTTTCGGATTACGGAAATCTGGTCCCATTCCAGAAAAATAGATTAAAAGAATCAGTTCGTGGTATGACGTCATATATTTACGTCACCGTGCACGACAAGCCGATGCCCAGAGAGACGTAAGGGTCTCAGAATTGTGTCCGTGGCTTATGAAACCCCTTCGTAAAATATAAACAACATCTGGGGGGGGGTTGAATGTCTCCCTCCCTTACCGGTTGATTTGGCATGTAATGACATAAAGATATACTATTGTGGTGCTATTGGCGTTAACACAGAGGTTGATTATGCAGTTCCAGTGTCGTTCTCGATCCGCCCGAAGTCCGAGAAGGAGACTGCTCCGCTGGAGCGCAGCGCATTGCCTCTGGAGGAGAGTGACGACGACGAGAAAGAGGAAGCGGCACAGTCATCTGTGGCTACGATCGGCGACGATACACGCTTGCAGAAGGGTAAGCAAGTGGGAGCTTGCTCAATGGTGGGGGCACCCGAGAGACGGGTCAAGGATGTGCTTCTGGAGGAGAGACTTGTCATCTAGGAGACAGGCCAAGGATTACCGTTTGGGGGAGAAACTGCGCGAATCAGATTCATTCCAAGATCGATTTATGGATGATATTCCTTAGATCAGAATCATAATTTGTTATTTTGGAAGAATCAGAACCGAATCACCGCCCCTAAACCCCAATTCATCATCAGAACCGAATCACATACTTAGTCATAGGATCACAAAGGAATCGATTCACCGAGAATGGCAAGTGAATCATAATTTTGTTGTGTGCCAATCGCAAGCGAATGATCAATGTCGGATACAAGGTGCTGGTTTCCATCGTTGCATGTTGTCTGGCCTGAGTGTCAAAGTTCTCAAGCATCACCAATAATTGCTCTAGCATGACCAGCCATTTTTGCGCTTGGTATTGCTGATTACCGGTGATATCATAATTATGTCATCAGAGTCAACATCTGTGGAGTGAAAATGTTACGATCCTTGTGGAACGAGACTGCCGTTAGACCGTCATAATTCTAGCCACATCTAAAATACGTTCCAACTTGTGAGCGCGTCCGACTCGGTGCCCGCGACACCTGGCACCATCTCCACCGGCGCGGCGGCGCGCGCTCGGGGCGAGACGATCTGGCTGCGGTGCTGTTTTGCTTCGTCAGCTGTGGTGCCGTCGGCCGGCCAGCTCCGGCCATAGAGACTTCCATAGATGGAAGTATGCCAGCGACCAATGTGACCGGTGTCCATGTCGACACGTCGCCGGCCGAGTGCCGCCGACAGTGCTGTCTTCCCCTGCAGTGGGGATACAGGCTGTTCCATCATCTGTCGGTGACTGTGATGACTTACTGGCTATTGTATGCTCGTTGGGTACACCGGGGGCCGTGGCCCCATTCCCTCCGTCTCATCTCTGGACAGGGTAGTCGCACGGTCGCCGCCAGAAGTTTCCCGGCGCTGAGAGTTGCGAACGAGCTGTCGACGACGTCGGCCTGTCCGGCTGGTCTGAGTAGGAAGTCACTGAGTTTTAGGGCGCACAGGTCGCTTGCCTGGTTGCGGCCTGGTGCATGTTGCTGGAGTCCAGTTAATATGAAGGAGCTGCAGTAAGCAACTTTTGAATCAAGTTACCGCTAGCCAGCAGTCGAGGTCAACTTGCTGTCGTGAGCTGTGAGAAGCCCTGTATTTACCAGCAGCCTCCGGTTGTACTGGTTTATCCGCTCTGTCCAACTGGTAGTCTATCCAACTGGATTAAACCGCTCCTCAATTAGTCGCTGATTACTAGCTTGGATAAAGCCCCTGTGAGTCGACTGTACGTTTACGTTCAATTTGCGCCCGACCGGATCTGACCGATCCAGACCAGACCAGACCAGACCAGACCAGACCAGACCCCACTAGATCAGACCAGACCCCACTAGATCAGTCCAGACCAGATCCGATCCAATTCAATCCAACCCAATCCGATCAGATCCAACTCTACTGGTCGGACATGGCCCGATCCGATCCCACTGGATGAAACACAATTCCACCTGATACTATGCTATCCAACCCGTGCGTCACCGTTTTCAAATATTACCGGTTTTTGTTCTTCAATTCACGTCTTGATTTATGCACACCCTTTACGTTTTAATTTCTACCAAATTGCATAACAGTTCCCAATTACGCTTCGCAATATTTGTTCAAACGCAAGATGTGTGATGGGACGTTCTGCGTCTGTAATTCGCGTCGCGCCACCCAGTAGCCCGGCACATATTTATCCAAGAGTAATCTGCTCTTTTACCAGTTGCAATCGGTTCATAGTTTTCTGTCACATATGCACAATGCTAATTATAATGCTAATTATATGTACATACAGCATAGCAACCCGTTATCTGAAGCTGCATCATGTGCGCAACTGTCACCCTTTTCAGCTTCGGCTGCGCCCGCGGTGACATCTGTGGTGGCATCTCGGCAAGATTCTGCAAAAAAGCAGTCCCGCCAAGTGCCAGTAGTAGCACCGGCTCCCGGAGTTGGGCGCGATGAAATCCAATTGGACCGGAAGAGGCGAGCCGCGCAGTTTCTGGCCAAGTTGCGCCAGGACGCAGATGACACAAAGCAGCCCATTATTGGTAAGCATGTTGTGTACTGTCTTTTTCATGGAATCTTTGTCTTGCATTTTATGTTACGGAGTGCTCGGCATTCTTGCCTGCGCTCCCTGATGTTATCCAACCTAAATTGGCCGGGATTCAGCTTATGCATGGATTATTGTGGTGACAGATAATATGTCATATATATTCCAGATGTGGTGGGTGGGTGTAATTGTCTGTTTATTTATGATAGCGCATCGGACGGTAACTCGCACTGCGGCCTTCCACCCGCTCTATCTGTTGAATGGCGCATGAGGCTTCAGGCACACTCGAGCAGAAGCACGTCCGTTCCTCTCATCCGCCTCGCCCGGTGGGCGTAGGTCAACGGCGTAAGGCTGGTGTCTTCTGTCAACAACAGACACTAATGGTGACTCACTTCCAACATCGGCAGGACGAGCACTATTCGTGGATGACTGCAGGGTGGTGCTCTTCTCGCACGGTGCGAACGGTAGAAAGGCAGATCCAGCTGATTGTCTTAAAATTGAAGGAACGGTGTGACAAAGCCAGTTTCAATACGTCCACTTCAAGGACTACAGCCGTTCATTTCTGCCGCAAATGCCACTGCACAGACTCTTTCTCTTACTCTCTTTCTCTCTTTCTCTCTATTTCTCCCTATCTCTTTATCTTTTTCTCTCTTCATTAAACTTTTCTCCTCTTTCTTCTCTGAGTCTCTGCCGACTATTTTCTATCCATGGATCCCTAACAAAACCTTTTTCTCTCCTCTTACCTTATTTCCATATAATTCCAGCTCCGCGTCAGTCAGCTTCACTCCATACAGAGCTTCTTGCTTCCTTAGGCAATGGCCGTCATTGCTGGCTATGTCCAAACTCCAGACACCTAACGTAGAGTCCAGTCTTTTCATTCACCCACTTCTCATTTTGTCTCCGTGCGTCAGCTTTGCTAAGCTTCTTGAAACTCGTGATACGCCTTGATCACATCCTCCCGGACTCTGATAGCTCTTGGTACACATTGTAGAATATCCAGTTATCTGGCGACCATCTTCGAGACAACCTTCACACTTGGTTGCTTGTAAGCTTTGCTTCTGGGCATCAAGAGGAAGATCAACATCTCTACTGCCTCTTGCGTAGTAGGCGTCACATCGAAGCTGAAATTTCTCCCTGTCATGGAACTGAAATGGTCCAACCATCTGCACATTTCTTGACCTCAATCTGTCCATTTTGGAGTGCAAGTAGTGTTTCCCGTCCACGTGACCATTGTACCAGGTAACCATCCACGTATCTCAGCCACAGTGTGGGCATTCTTTCAGCTGCGGATATGGCTCTCTTCTCAACTAGATCAACATATTTGCCATGGCTGGTAGCAGGGGTGGCCCCATGCTGGATGTATCAGATTGTTGGTGAACTAATCTGTTGATGGAGAGCATGCCCCTTTGCGTGAGCGGGATGCATTTGAAGGCATGTATCGACCAGTTTTGCTTTTGTGTCCGCGACAATCCTGTCGTGTCGTCTAGGTTTACGTCCTTGTTCACACTATGTCGAGCCCCCGCAAGCTTCGCGCACTGATTCATTGGTAGAAAGTGATGTCACATCAAACCTCATAGGGATATCAGATTGTACCAGGTCAAGTGAGTGGACATTCAGTGGATGGGGAGGAGTGGGGAATCCGGTCAGTGACATCAGAATAGTCAGAAAGCATTTACGTTTTTGGATAAATGTTCCTCGTAATGGGCTGCACCACTTCGGGAAAAACCGGTTATGGTCTCACGTCGGATTTCTCATCAAAATCAAACCAGTACAAAGGGCTGAGACATATACGGCACATCATATAGGTGCCGAAATGTCGTGTTCCATGGAGCACACTTGATCTGCAGCTGGTGATCAATAGATGATCAATAGCTTTTGTATAGCAACTCGTCACTCATGCCTCACAGTCATTGTTCCCCTCGGCCCCTCCCCCAATAATCAATCGACAACTCGTGACTGACGTCTATGTAAACCGTCAGTAGCGGTGCTGTGTCAATATTCGGCCGGTATCGCGACCCGTGCCCCTCCTTCAGGCCCCCTGCTGCCGCCGGGACCACTGCCTGCCGACGTCGACTCTGACACGGACTCGGACGGCCGCTCTTCGGAGCTGCCGCGGCCCGCCTCTTCGCCACGCCTGCAACTGGCTAGAGAGCTCGAGCCAGAGGAGGAGGAGGAGGAAGAGGAGGAGAGTGGCGATGACGCCAACCTAGACAAGTACAGGCTGGTGGATTCGGGTAAGTGGCCTGGCACAGGCAGCCGCACGTGCACAGACGCTAATGGGTAGATATAGCCCACTGTCAGGCTACCGACTGAGTATGCTGTGATGCGCACTATGCTGTAAATGCAGGACTTATGCAGCAATTGTGTCTGAAGGTATTCACAAGAAGCATGAGCGGAATTCAATGGTGTGTTTAAATCCAACGGGCCAGACGTGCCTGGCAACACGGACTGGATTGCTTTGATAACGCGAGCGGTGCATACAAACGCGATTACCATTGATCGCCAATTAGAAGAATGCAAACTTTGACAACGGGAAAGCAGTTCTCATTGGGATAAAAGGTAGCAATAACAAGAATAAAGTAACAGGAAGTCATTCCAAATCTTCACTCGAGTAAGCAGAATCGGCACTACTTTCTTCTTTTTTGGTTCCCAGGGGAGGTAGGAACTGGAACGCCAGTGCCACCCATGCTGAGACAGCCACGCTAACTGCAGCGTGGCTATTTGGGCGATGTTTTGAAGACGCAGGCTACAGCTGAAAAGAAGGAGCACTACCATATGTCATGGCAGGAGCGTAGCCATGGGGAACGAAGGGATTGCCGCCCCTCCACCCTCTCCACCTTGAAGTTCTGAGGGGTTCTGTTGGTTGGTTATTGGTTTTACGACACGTCGACCGTTGAGTCATATAGCGTCGCCAATCTCTCACGCCGATTGGTCGCGGGCGAAGAGTAGCGACAGGTGAGACTCGAACCCACAATCTTTCGATTGTGAGACGAGCATCTTACCCCTAGACCACTCGTCCCCTGAGGGGTCCTGTAAGACCATCGATCAGACTTCAGACCAGGACATGTGAAGGCCAAAATAATCCGATAATGGCACCGCAGGGGCACCTCACACCCCGAGGTGGCCCTGAGGGGATCCAGGAGGTTGGTCATGGGTTGCCCCAGGGGTGGACAACTCTCCCCTAGGGCTGACATGACATCGCAGTCATGCGATGCTTGTCATGCACACGCACAATACATTTACATTAGACAAGTTTAATTGTATTATGTACGGTTTTGCTAAGACACATAGCGGATATATTGCCTTGGGCAAAATATTTAACCATATGACTAATTCATTTGATATGACGAAAATATTGATCATTAAGTTTCAACGAAACCCCTTACGCGATGCCGACTAACTTAATTAAGATTCGTGATCAGCACGTCAATGCTAACCTAGCGCATCCAATTGCGTTACCGAACTGAAGAAGAAAAAATTTTGCGGCCCGGTGTCACGTGCAGACATTGCTGCTGACTGTGGTCCGGTGTCACGTGCAGACATTGCTGCTGACTGTGGTCCGGTGTCACGTGCAGACATTGCTGCTGACTGTGGTCCGGTGTCACGTGCAGACATTGCTGCTGACTGTGGTCCGGTGTCACGTGCAGACATTGCTGCTGACTGTGGTCCGGTGTTACGTGCAGACATTGCTGCTGACTGTGGTCCGGTGTCACGTGCAGACATTGCTGCTGACTGTGGTCCGGTGTCACGTGCAGACATTGCTGCTGACTGTGGTCCGGTGTCACGTGCAGACATTGCTGCTGACTGTGGTCCGGTGTTACGTGCAGACATTGCTGCTGACTGTGGTCCGGTGTCACGTGCAGACATTGCTGCTGACTGGTCCGGTGTCACGTGCAGACATTGCTGCTGACTGTGGTCCGGTGTTACGTGCAGACATTGCTGCTGACTGCGGTTCGGTGTCACGTGCAGACATTGCTGCTGACTGTGGTCCGGTGTCACGTGCAGACATTGCTGCTGACTGCGGTCCGGTGTTACGTGCAGACATTGCTGCTGACTGTGGACATTGCTGCTGACTGCGGTCCGGTGTCAACAGACTCGCCGCGCTCGGTGCCCGAGTATCCGCCGGAGGAGGCGAGCCCCGCCGACAGACGGGTCGGCAGCACAGCCAGCCGCGACACTCCACCACCCGACAGTCGTGACGCCCTTCTCGACGACCTGCGCCGCACCAGCGACAGAGCCAGTGACTCGGAGCAGCACGAGAGGGGCTCCACCGGCAGCCGTCGGCGCGTCAGCCGAGACGCCGGCGCCAGCGACTGTCACGATGACAGGCGGGGCGCCAGCGTCGACGACAGGAGCGCCAGATCGGCCGAGCGACACCACAGCCGACCACGCGAGGAGCGACACCGACACCCGTCCGACCACCGGCAGCGGCGTCGGCACCGGCACAAGAAGCCGCACTCTCATCACCGCCGCCGCCGACACAAGCGGCACGGCTCGGGTGACGAGGACGAGCAGTGCGAGCGTGAGGCGGTGCGCTCGCGCTCGCCACGCAAACACCGCAAACGCAGAAAGCGGACGCACAGCCCTCCGGCGTCTTATAAAAGGTGAGAGGCATTGCTGACATCGGATGGTGGTGATGCTGTGGCGTAGCCTGGTTGGGTGTGATCGCCACTGTGTGTGCGCTGGTATGAGTGGGAGGCCGTGCCGACAGCGGATGGTGGTGTTGTGGCGTAGTCTGGTTGGGTGTGATCGCCACTGTGTGTGCGCTGGTATGAGTGGGAGGCAGTGCCGACATCGGATGGTGGTGTTGTGGCGTAGTCTGGTTGAATGTGATCACCACCGTGCGTGCGCTAGTGTGAGTGCTAACCGGTCGGTGACACCCAACTATAATCCATTGGCAATCCAATGCCGCCTGTGGCGGTTGGTTCACCCATTGCCCGGTTGTGTGCCGTTTGCTTCTACGTTCTTCGTATGCTATCCGATCCAGCTATTGACCTTGTGCATCGTGTCATCCTGAACCTTCATTGATCTTATTCGCTTAATGTTGACTGTAGCTTTGGCTGGCGGATTGCCAGGATGAGCTGGACTTATGACGTTGCCACCGATATGACAGAGGGCAGTACCGTGATCTGATGGCAGAGGGGCACTACCGTCATCTGATGACAGAGGCGCAGTACCGTCATCTGATGACATGCAGTACCGTCATCTGACAACAGAGGGGCACTGCCGTCCTCTGATGACAGGTCAAATACTGTCATCTGATGACAGAGGGGCACTACCGTCATCTGATGACAGAGGCGCAGTACTGTTATCTGATGACAGAGGGGCACTACCGTCATCTGATGACAGAGGGGCACTACCGTCATCTGATGACAGAGGCGCAGTACTGTTATCTGATGACAGAGGGGCACTACCGTCATCTGATGACAGAGGGGCACTACCGTCATCTGATGACAGAGGCGCAGTACCGTCACCTGATGACCCTTATCGCCGGGTCAGTCACTAACCTCCATCCCGTCCGCAGAGTATTGTCGGCGGCCCCGCCAATGTCGGCTGCCATGCTGGACCCGCAGTGGAGACTTCGCGCTGCCCGACGGCGGTAAGCTCGAGGCTCACCCTCGCATCCTGGTAGACGATCACATTCTGGCCGAGGTGCCTGGAAACTCAGATTCGTATGTCTTCGGCTCCGAGAGCGTTTTTTTTTGTGACAGGAAGAGCTGGACTGAACCTACTTCTGATTGCTTCTAGGTCGACTAGTTGCTGTGTTTCGTTGGCGATAGTTCACTGATTTGACATTTCTTGGTTAACCTTGCGTTAATCTGAATACCGAAGTTATTCCAAAAGTTCAAAAACACCAAATGCTACTTCAAGCAGCCATGTATGGGTTGCCAGATATAGTTTGGGTTGATCTGAGCATTGTGCGATCATACGACCAAGGGCATAATTATCAACACCCATTGGTGCACACGATTGTGTCGTACATGACGAGAGTTGGGAGAGCAATATAATCCACCGAGTGATTCACGTCGACATTGACTGGCAGCGCAACCGACACGATCTATTTCGTAAGTTTTAAGACGTAAGTTTTATGTCCATAAAATGGCCCAATATTGCAAGGACATCAGGATCTTGGTCCATATGACCGAAGACTAGCCTGGAAGCTCTGTTCATAGTCATTCGTAGTGTTGTTTTTTTCCACTGGCTTCACGTTCAACCATTCATCTACAATATTTATCATTAGGGCCTGGTAATATTAGGTTCGCTTGAAGCCCGTGCTGCCCAAGCTTCCCATTGCCGTCTGGATCAGAAGGTCTTGGCATAAAAGTTCACCAATCTATTGATTACGTGCTTGAAACGTCATGTAGGAGGTTGAGTGTGTTGGACTGAACCAGCCGATGGCCCGTGCAGTTTGGTGACGTGCTATGTCATTTGCCAGCGCCACTGGTCATGAGGAGGCGCGAGTATCTCCGTCCCACAGCAAGCGCCAGCGGTCGACCTCCACCAAGCGGAAGCACAAGTCCAAGAAGATTAAACGCTCCAGAAGGTGAGCTAGATGAAATGTGGAGCATCTCCAGCTGGTGCGCATGTCTGGCGGAAAGGTATGACGAAAGCACAAGACGAAAATTGCACTCCGATTGAAAGATGAAGGGTCTCAGTTTTGTGAGGGCTGCAGTATGCTTGGTAGTGCACGACTTGATTGTGCCCCTCTGGCGCTGGGGATGCGACTGTTCCATTTGGCAGTGACTCGGTAGAAGAGATAGCGCTGGGTGACAGCGTTTCTGACGCGACACATGCGGTGCGCCGACACTCCAGGCCACTGCGCATGTGTGGCGTTGGGACGCCAGAGCGGCCGTAGTGAGCAGACTGCAGCTTTCGAGGTACATCGGCTGAACACAGCGAGTGCTGTACATATACACAGTGGCACCGCATCACTCTGTCTGTCATTGTGCTCTAACCCGGGTCCTTGAGTGTGGGGGCTATGCGATGACGACGTCTGGTCTGACAGCCAGGCTGGTGACCTTCCGGCCGCGACCCGGTCGACGATCGACTGTGCGTCCCCACACCGATAGGCAGTAAAAGGGATGGGGGACAGACTGCGTGGGAGCAAGGAGGTTGAGGACATCAGTGACAACGAATTATGAACGTGGAGAATATGATAGCATTGTATTTTGTGCTGGAAGACCCAAAGACAACGGGGAGCTAGAACTACGCCCAGTAACTTCGTGGATTTTGAGGGCTGAATGGCCGTTCCGGAAATATAAATTACATGCGATTTTCCTTTTCAACTGATCTTTGTTTCAGAGTGCATGCAATCCATTTTATATTAATGAATTTTGAGACCATTTATTAATTACTTAATGTATTTATTTAATCCTTTCTTTATTTATTTGTACAGATCACGAACAGAGACAGGCTCCACTAGCATGTGACGTGAAGGTTTGCAACACATCACAATAAATATGCACCAATGGACAATATTATGCAGCCTAAGGGAGCCCCCTGCTCCCCCACAAAAAGTCATGTGGTATAAGTCTAATATACAGAACACAAAGACTAAAGTGCGACATAATTCAGTACATGTCTCACAAAATGGCTACACTGTCGCGGAAGAAGTCAGTGGCCACGTGACATGTTAAACACGAGTTTGCCGTCTTCGGAGGCCAGCACAAAACACCTAAACGAACTGTGTCAGTTCGTGCATATAGCACAGCGAACAGCTGTTGTGCGCGAGTTATTTGGAACGGCACTTGCTGAGAAAATTGACTGAGGAGGGTTGATGAGTCAATTTTATCAGATAGGATTTTCTTTTGGAAAAGGAGACCATGTTCGGTTCTTCGATATTTAAGCAATGTGATTTTCAAGTAATGGGTGAGGATGGCATAGTAGGACGATGGAGGGGTCCAGGGGTGTGATTGGAAAGCCAGAAAAGAAACCTGTGCTGCACATGGTCAATCTGCACATTGTGGGACTTCGCCACACCTGTCCAGATAACACTACAGTATTCTAAAATTAACGTTGGGATGTTGGTAAATGGCTGCTAGGGGTACACTACGAATAAACACATTCTTTCTTGAACCTGTCTGGAATTATCTTATGAGCATTCCTAAGGCCGGGTTGGCTGACAGTGTCTGATACGTGAGAGGAAAATGTTAGTTTGTTATCCAATGCGACACCTAACTTTCTAATGTCCTGTACTGCCTCTAGCTCTTGGTGATTTGCGATGTTTGTTCGGACGGGTGCACGCCTGAGGGTCATTGCGAACGGTTTGCATTTTGTGGGGTTTAATTTCAGACCTCATCTAAGGACCACTCGTGCGAGCTGTTGAGATCTCCCTGCAAGAGCAGTCTGTCAGCTTGGGATGTACTTTAGTGGAAAATTTGGCATCGTCTGCATATGGAAAGCATGCTGACGAATTTATACAGGAAGGTCATTAATAAATAAAGAAAATATAAAGGGAGCCACCAACGATCTTTCCGGTACTCCCTATACATCCGTCACCCATTCAGATGATTTGCCGTTTACAGCGGCCGACTGCCGCCCATCGGACGGGTACGAGGCGAACCATTGTGGGGCGACAATCGCATACATGCTAGGAATTGTGCAGTTTATGGATGATGTCTGACACGGACGCTTTGAAAGGTGGCCGAATATACAGTATATATTGCGCCCATCTGGTAGCCATCCGATATGGCTTTCCACGCTGCGCTGAACTATACTGATAAGTTACTTGCGCATGACATGCGTGGAAGTTTCGTGCTGCTCCTGACAGAGCAGGCGGTACGTGCCGAAGATGTTCGTCGTACACGTTGCTTGTCCGTGTGCGCGTGGATCAATATAATTCCGACAGTTATCTGCAGTCTCCTTGGTGGTCTCATCCCCTCGTCAGTATTGATGGTGCGGTGCTTTTAGCGCTGTTATTACGGTGTGAGTGTCATGCTGGGTCGCACTGACCTTCGGTGGGCGTGTGTACAGGTCACCGAGTCGATCTCCAAGGCCATCGCCGACCGCTGTCGCCTCGAACGTGGAAGAGATCACTGAGGTCCATTGCAGCCGGCGACACCCTGCCGAGCGGTCGTCTCTCCTCAGCGAGTTCATGTGAGCTGCCGTGTCTGACTATGGGCTGTGCGCTGCCTTGACACTCAGGAAGCTGTGGGCGGCAGTCGGGATTGGCATGATCTGTGAACTGGCTGTGAGCTGTAAGCGGCCGTGACTGACTGTGAACCGTGAGCTGTGATGTTTATCGCCACCGGCATAGTCTGCGGTTTGTGGCGAATGCGGAATTTCCCACCTGTATAGGGCTGGTATCCCTCAAATAATTGTAAAGGTTTAACGTTTAGCGTGTGACTGCTTCAACTGGCCCCTCCAATGCGCATTCAAATAACAGCCTGAGCAACGCTGGGCCCTCCCATTAATTCCTTTGAAACTTCACATCTGATTTTCGGCCTGCCAACGTGCACTGACTAGCACACTGGTTTTGCCGACGACTGCATTATTCTAGCGTTGCAAAAAAAAATATGTGGGCTCTCGCATCGTATCAAGCCATTTGACGCATAACCTGTGAGGTGCGTGAGCATTGCAAGCCATGCAGGTCATTACATTTTTCGTCCAACCGTGCATCATTCCTCATGCCGTACTTAAGTTCCTCATAACCGATACGCGGCAAAGGCATCTCAGGTTACGGAAAAACAAGCAACAGACACACATCGTCATCGCAATTCCCATATCTCAGAGGCGATCGGTTCAGTCTCATGCTCCTTCTATCCTGGAAAATTGTTGGGCGCTATGGGAAAACTATGTGGCGCTTCGTTGCCAACTTACGTAAGACGAACACTATTCGTCAACGATTTCGCCATTTTGTGCTCTTAACGCACTACGCACACGGCAGAGAGGTAACTTCAGCTGGCTGTCGTGAAGGTGCAGAATTGTGATGAAACGCGTTTGGCCATGCTGACATCGAAAACCATTGCTGTATATATTTGAGCAAACGCTTTTGCACCGATCCTATGGCTGGGGTGAACGGAAACCCTATTTTATTCAAGCCGGTTGCTAAGTTTTTAGGTGTATGGATTGATCGATGACTTACGCACAGCAGCCGCATTGATGACCTTGCGCATACATGTTCAAAGAGACTGCATGTGATGGATACTGTCTTCACGTACTGGTATGGCGCAGATAGCTGCCTTGCTGCTCATGTACCGATCTCTTGTACGTTCTAAGGTTGACTATGGCTGTTTTATTTATGACGGAGCGTGTGTCACCAAGCGTCACCTTCATGTGATAAACAATGCAGTCATTCGCATTGCTACTCCAGCCTTCCGCACTTCGCCGGCTGATGGTTTAACGGCAGAGACCGATGAGCTTCCTCTCGAGTTGCGCCGTAAATTATTGGGAGCGAGGTATGCGTGTAAGGTCGCCCAGAACCGAAACCATCCAGCCTGTCAGTAGATGTTCTCGTGGTCGTCAAGATCATGTCGGTTGTCCCGCAATCAGCGTGGCTAGTCTTCTTGGCGTATAGCCTCGACCCTCTGTCACTGTAATATTAGACCGAGTTATGTGGCACGTGATGTCACTCCGAGCACTCCCCTTGGCAGGTTGTCCCAGTGCAGGTTGATATGACTGTCCTGTTCAAAGAAAGGGAATGTAAATTCCGAAGAACTTCGCTTGCTGGCGTTAAAAAGGCACGAATATTGCGAGTTGTCACGAATCTATACAGACGGCTCTATTCCGTGTTTGGCGTTGGATGCGCTTGCGTCAGTCAATGCGTTATTGGATGCTTTTGTCTACCGAAGTACGCATCGGTTTTTACTGTTGAACTATATGCCATTTTGCAAACTTCATTTTATCCAGGATGACCAATCCACAAAGCGCGTGGTGCCTGACCCTGCGCCGTAAGGAAGCTATGCTCTGCCGATTGAGGACAGGGCGTACCCTCGCGACACAGTCCTAACTTTCGGCCAGTTTCCCAAATTTATTTTTCTACTTCGTGCCAAAATTTTACCTTTGTAACTATATCAGAGGCGGCTCCAAGAGCGAAAATGTTCTCACAAAACTCATGCTCAAGCGAATTTCGACGTATACTGTAACTCTGGTTACTTGATTTTCACATGAGCCCTGCTGGAGAGATGTGGCACATGTTTGAGTGAACGGCGTCACTCGAAACTATTGTTATAATCTGACAACTATTGCCATAATTTGTCAGTCGAACGGCGCATTAAGTGTGAAACGTTTAGGAAAATCGGCCAGTTTTTCGGCGTATCATGCGCCGTAGTGCACACGCACGCACGTACAACTGCGCGCGCGCGTCCTAGCATTAATCTGAACTCCGCCGTGCCTACCGGTAGCGTAAGCCCTCCTGTGGCCTAACATCAATCTGAACCTAGCCGTTTCCTACCAGTAACCACAACCATCTGGTCTCTTAACATGAACTTGAGAATCCCTCTCATATCGTACGGATGTCCTCGTATACACACCAAGTGTTCACCTGCCACACCAAATGTTCGCGAGGACATTGCAGAATGATCTCTTCCCGCGAGCACCTAGCTCTTGCGAGCTCTTGTTGGGCTGTCTTCGCTTTGCTGGATTTGGTCTTCTCTAGTGACTTGGCTCCTGCGGTGTGTGTGGACGAGCCTGGCCGCTCGACTCTCCAGTCGGGACCAGACCCCTGTGGCGCCTGTTGTCTGACCTGACGGATGGATTTTCTGGCAGTGACCTGACGTCGCCAGATCGGGATCGCATGTCGTGCCAGCCGGTCAGTGATGTGGTGACACCACGTGACACCACACCGGTACGATCGGTGGACAGCCGGCGCGCGTGGTCGGCCTCGGGCCACGGCTCGGCTGCGTCCTCCAGGTGAGTAGCACAATACTACATCCTCGCAGCCGGCAGCGTCGCATGGCACCTGTTTATTTACTCAAGGGTACCAATTATTGGCAGTCACTAGAACAAATGGCATGTCTTCGGTTGCAATATCTGCTTGCGGTGCCGGATGCTGTGGGCGATTCCACCCGGTCCACATGATCATCAGTGTAGAGTAAGAGTTTGGCTCAAGTTTCCAGATACGGCACGCTGACAGACATTCGGCACATAACCCTGTCATGTGTAACAAACACAAAACTATATCTGGCACACTCACAGGATTGCTGCGATAAATACTTAAAGTCACGAAGTTGAACTTGAAGTCACGAAGGTGAACTTGAAGTCACGAAGGTGAACTTGAAGTCACGAAGGTGAACTTGAAGTCACGAAGGTGAACTTGAAGTCACGAAGGTGAACTTGAAGTCACGAAGGTGAACTTGAAGTCACGAAGTTGAAGACGTGAAGTCACTGCTTCCGTCTAACAGGATGTCGTGTAATAGTGGTTCAGAGTGCATGTCTGACCCCTGAATGAGAGATACCTTTGTCGTCGCACTTGTCAAGGCATGACCATCGATTGGACATCAGCGTAAAGCTGCTTGATCTGATGGCTTTGCTGACGTGAAGCGATTGCTGTAGCTGGCGCGCCATCGCTAGTCGCTGATAAGGTGTCGCGTTAGCCGCCCAACGTTATAGCGCGTTCGTCGTCTGGGCAGGTCCGGCTCACCGCCACCTCCCAACGAGGAGGAGCCCCGCCTGGTTGAGGACGAACCCCACCTGGCCAAGGACGAGTCACTGTCGGCCGCCTCGGACCGAGAGCAGGACGACTCGTCACGGTGCGAGACTGACCGACACGTGCGTCCTGATCCGGCCGGCTCTGACCGGCAAGAGCATAGGTCGGGCCGCTCCAACTCGGCCGGCTCAGACCAGTTCCATCTCGCCGAGGAGATCGCCCAGCTGAAGCAGAAGCTGGTGCGGCGACCAGCGGCGGCCTCCGCCAACGGAGCGGCGCGACTGGTCACCGCCGCCGCCCCGCCGACCTGCAGCCGATTCAGCAACACCCTGGTCGCCCAGATGGCTGAGGTCAGTACTGGCCCGGTGGCGGCCGCACGACATGCAAAACCGCACCTGAGTGCAAAGCATGCGTTTTTACCATGCAACAAAGCTGGGTATCGGCACTGGATTAACCCTTCCCCCGTAGTGAGGTCACCACCATCGTTGCTCGGTTTGACATGGATCAGCGCTCCCTTGAGTCACCACAGCCGCTCCGAAAATGCGTTTGGAAGCACAGGTGTTTTCAGAGACTCGTATAGTCGCCATCTGCCTAGTCGATTCCATACCCGATGTGGTTCTGCGTCCACCTGTCCTGCGGCCCATTTGCCCGTGACATGAGGAAGCAAG
This sequence comes from Ashinkailepas kermadecensis, assembly GCA_034440615.1. NCBI lineage: Eukaryota > Metazoa > Arthropoda > Thecostraca > Neolepadidae > Ashinkailepas > Ashinkailepas kermadecensis. The sequence goes on along the minus strand of JAOTOM010004774.1, from coordinate 405,293 downwards.
TCCCGTGGTCTATCCGTCCTCTCTGTTTTGTCGAAAATCACATCCCAGGAGCCCCCATCCTTTCCCCCTTTCATCGTCCATCATTTTTGTAATGACTACAACATGTAGGCTCTACTGTCGTCCCTGCAACATCATCCGTCCTAATCATGAACAGGTAGGCCAAGTCCCTTGGTCTATGCGTCGGCTCCGTTCTATCGGAATTACGCACGCTCTCGTCCCGTCTTTTGTGTTTAATGGGATCCTGGAAGTTGAGGCTTCCCGATGTATGACTACAATTTCCGGGAGGGTGATGCACGCGACTTTGACCCCGATACCCCAGAAGAGAGCGGATGGATTCGTGTGTCCCCATACGAATCAAGCGGTTCGTCGCTGGGGGCCGGGCTCTTGATCCGGTCCGACCAGTTGGCAGGATTGGAGGGGTAGACGGTGCTGGATTGTGGTGGGGATGGTAAGTCTGCCTCCGGACCATGTGAAGACGTCGTCTGGCCCGTGTAACTCCACGGACGTCTGGCGCCCTCCCGTTTGCGGGACAGAGGCTTAAAGCCCAGTAGGGCACCAGTGAGGTGGGACGGTCCCGGTGTTGAACACCAGTCAACACTACATAGCATATGCTAACCCAAAAACTGTTCTGGCTCCCCTGACAAAGTTCAGACCAACCGTTCCCAGAACGAGAGGCAGGCTGAATTAAAATCTGGAAGCGGTGGGCCACGAGGTTCGAATCCCTGCATCCAAGGCTATCGAATGTTCTAGGAGGTTGGGAATCCTGCACACATTCCAAGTGCGAGACCACTGCGACTGTTTTGGTGACGTCACAAGATGTCACCAACTCAGGGACGGTGCTGTATAACTATAAGCTGTATAACATCATGGGCGCTGTATAACCAATGCAGTTGATGCGCCCTAAAACCCAAATAACTAACTAACTCAGGGACGGTAATTTGTGGTTGAATTTAGAAGCGGCAAGGGGGCCAAAGTGGCCATCATGACTGAGGAGTACTTGTACGCTATCAGATGCCAGCATAGGAGGAAAACTGACTATGCTCATGACGGTGGTGGTCCACACAACGAAAAGCTACTCTGAGGGAGTGAAAAACTACACTCCTCGACTAACGCTAACTGGCTTCTCTGTTTGAACGACGAATTTATGGGCGCTGTATGACCTATGTAGTCGATACGCCCCTGAGTTTTTATAGCTAGCTAACTATCCAGTCCAGAATATAACTAATATGTTGTTCCTCGTCAAATGAGGCAGTACTTGATCATGTTCGGTCCTTCACGAGTAACTTCCATAAAAATTACCTTGTTACGCACAGTAAGCGCACAGGAAGCCTGCCACAAGTATGTCGTCCTTATGTTAGCTCATGGTGCTTCCAGTTTGTGTTGAATTCTGCAGCAATATACTTTTTTTTCACAGTACATGCATGTTAATATACGAGCATAATAATGACTTTCTCTGGTGGCTTAATGTGCGAGGCCAAGTTGAAAATGACACCGACACGATGCCGATAAAGGGTTATATTCGTAAAAAGTGTGGGTGGTCACTTAACATTGCCGACACTCACGTTCAAATATGGGCATGTCCCGTCCCCACCCCGTTCCTACGCCTATGAATTGCATCATGTGAATGTATGAAAATGAGACCTCGTGCAGTATTTCTACACACCCTCACATCAATATATTTAAGAGTTGCATTGTGCAGTATGTTGTTAGCTCCTTAGCGAAATTCGTTTTATATGTTCGCTTGGTTTGCTAGTCATTCATGCCAGTGTTTCTTTGTTCGCCATGCATGTCAGCATTCCTTCGCTCTACCTGGCTGAACATGACTGATCGAAACGTTTCGGTTTCAGGGTCTCAAGGCCAAAGTCGCTGAAATGATGGAGGAATCGCTATTGAATAAGTGAGCCAATCATCCGCCCAAGACGTGGAGCTGTCTCCGAGTGAGCTGTCGACACTCGATGTGTGTCTTTATATGAACTACATTGAACTCTACCGGTGTGACGTCAGACAATGATCAGCTGTGTGACGTCAGTGATCAAGTGGTGAGACGTCAGACAGTGACTTGTTGGTACCATGTATAATGTGCACGTGTATTTGTTCGCGCTGGCTTGTGGATGTGTGTGATTGTACATGATGGCGGCATGTGAAGTTCATTCTTTCAGTTTCAGGTAGGCACATCACGGCGACGGACTTTTGACGAGAAGTTTCTCACATACACATGCTAAAAGTGTCTCTTTTCGTTTTTTTTTAGCTTCTCCCTCTTCCATTTCAGTTATGTTTTCAATTTTCATTTGTATTCGCCTCCCTCTTCCAATCGGCTTTGTTTTTGTTTTCAAAGCTTCGCAGATGGTTGATGGCTGGATCCGCCAGGTGCTGCCGAATAAAGCTACATCTTTAATAGCATGCGTGAGCCTGACTGCAAAGCGCTAACAAAAATTCATGTGGGCATCTTTGACGTCCGAATTCGAAGCATCGTTCATACCCTCATCCATAAAAAATATCGAACTCATTGCGGTGCTGTATTGCAAAATAATCCGATGTCATTTTGATGGTTTTGTTCGCGTGTCGGATGAAATAGTAACAGGTGTAGCGTTAAGTCATAGTTACATGTAGCTATGCACTAAATCACTAAAGCTCCTTGTAGCTAACTATGAATTCCTGGGCTTCAGAGGTATTATCGCGAAATAGCGATATAAAATGTGACTGCAACAATGCTCTCGTTTTTAGGCCCACTGGGTGCAACAATGCTCACTGAATCGTATTTCTCGTTTGTTTATGTTTAAAGCCATTCATGTTGTCCCTAAACAGTTGCCTGAAACAACTGAATCTATTCTGGTATGGTATATAACTGCCCCCAGTGACCTAGGTTAACTATTTACCTGTCATATGGCTTGACATTGGTTTGTTCCCCTGGATAATAACAACGCGTAGTGTGTCTTCCTTTTGGGGAATCGTCGGAATATCGGTCTGAAGACAAACCTATTAAACTTTCGTTCGCCGAATCTCGTCGGTGTCCTGAAGCTCCGGTCCGGGTTTTAACGTTTCCAGATGGTGAGGCGGACAGCTAGACTTCTTCATCTTCACACGTGTATCAAATGAGTCATGTGTCGGACGCATGTGGAACACGTTGCTTGCAGATGAATAAATACCCTGATGCCTGACTCCAAGTGAAACCATCTGCATCAGAGCTGGCCAAACCACGAGGATGGTATGCCAGATGAGATCGAGCAAGTGAAGAACGTACGTGATTTACCTATCGATTTTTAGACTTGAAGACGACTGGGAAGCCTGGATAGCTGGGCAATACAGCTACTCCAGTTGGTCTTCCCTGGGCTACTAGTGTATTGTCGGGGATTCACAGTCGCAATAACATTATATAGATGATTTGAAAATATGATAATGTGGAGGAAGGATAGAGGAAGAGAATGAGCACATGTCTATTCTGGGGATGGGTAGTAAGGTCGCTTTTCCATTTTAAATTGTATCGCGATTTGATTAAGATGAACTCATGGAGATGACTTTTTAGCGCACCTCTTATGAATCGTCTCGACAATACAAGTCGTCTGCACTCAAAGTTAAGTGGGATGCGACCCATTATGGATCGTATGTGATATGGCCAATGCATATGTCGTACATATGTATGTGATAAAAATATGGGTCACCCATTTGTACAGAAAAGTTATGTTTGATTTCGAACTACGTATGTTGGCCTTTCTCAGCCTATAGGTATTTACGTATCTTGCGGCCCTTTACTTAGTAGCTAGAGGAGATACATCGCTTTCAATTATTCACAGGATGGTCAGTCATGCATCTGCGACGGAAGAATGATGAACAAGCAATTGTTATGAACATTACACAATGTACATACCAATAATAAGTTAGTTTGTTCATTGGTTACTTGGCTGTACGGCGCAAAGACCATGATCATGTAGTGCCCAAGACCAGCAATAAGTTATTAACACTCGGAGGGGAGGGGGGTCTTTTTACGCCCCCTCCATAAGGTTTTCCCCGAATAGTGAAAAACGACTCGCAGGATTTGGCATGCCTTTTCCCTCATCAAGTTGACATGTGTCAAAATGTTGAGGTCAGGTCATCTACCGTCACCGGGTTAGTCGAGGTCAAGTGAGGTTATCTAAAAAAAAGCTCAACCAGTTGTCGCACGGGCAGATATATTTGAATGAAACTTCCAGCGATTGCTCATCTTTAGGGATGCAAAAAACGCACGGAGTGTCCACGAGAATACGCTGAGCGCTCCGGTCTGGGTCAACGTGAAGGGTCTCTAGGCCGGCGGAGGGGGCCCCGGGCTGACTGAGATGGCCAATCAGTAAAGAAGACACCTGAGCCGACGGAGAATGTCCCTAGTGACCTGAGAGTCCCGAGCGATAATGAAGGGTCTCTTGACCCAGGGGCGCGCACAGGCTTTTCGTAAATTGGTGCACACATTTTTAAAGGGTCCCTCTCCCTCTCTCCCTTAAAGGGTCCCCATCGGCCCGGAACCCCTCCATCACCCGGGGCCCCTTTCGTCGCCTCAGGGGCCTTTCAAATTGGCTCCGGACCCTCACTGGTCTCCTGGAGCGTCAAGTGTCTTGTGTTCTTCATCACGGCCTTGGGTCCCGAGGGGGCCCAAGGGGGGCATGACCCCATGCCCCCACCCCAGGATCCGCCAGTGGTAGTAATGTGTTGTGACCAAACGGGACTCTGACACGACCGCCATCGCCCACGCTCGCTGCGACGCCGGGCGGCTAATATTAGTCGACGCCGCCGCTGGCCGCTGTTGCCAAATTTCAAAATAAACGCGACTGGCCGGCTGTGGCGCAGGTGTCACCAGCGCCTCTCCTCTGCTGTGTGTCATCAATACCAGTCACTCGCTGTGCGAAATCGCCGGTCCGTGCTGACGATACCTGGGAGCCTGTGACGTCAGCTAGTCTCTGCAGCGATCAGTGGTCAGTGGTCGGACGCAGGCGGTGGCGCACTGTTCTGGCGCACCTGTGCACTGTGACCGCGTGGTGACTGCCGGCAAAGACCGCCAACTGGCTGATCACTTGATCGACGCAAAAGAACACGCAGCAGAACACCACCGGATATGGCCGACTGGAAGGTGGGTGGCGATGGGAAATGCTGATGTGGTGCTGTTTAGGATAGGAGACTCCAATCGGTTTAAAAGGAGGCAAGTGTCCGACTTAATTGCTAGTTAGTTAGTTATTTGGGCTTTAGGGCTGACTTGATTGTGCAGATCTTGATATAATTTTAACAGGAAAATTGATGGCTGGAGCTGTAGCTGTCGCAACTTCCCATATCGGGAAAGCATACGAAGCATTGGCAGATTGAGAGAGGCATTCCAGACATCATCCCCAAACTGAGAAGGTGGGGAAACATCTTTTGCATCCTCCCTAAAGGATTGGTGTAACAAGTGTCACGTTCTACAGCGTAGCCTACCTACCTAGGTAGTAACATATCAACAACCTTAAAATATGGGTCATTTTACCGACGTGAGTTGTCTGGCGTCTTGCTCATTAAAACCAACAACTACTCCCATTTACGCTGCAAGGTTTTCTCCACGCCATCAGGATCCGAACGTTACAGAAATATGTCATGATTGGCTGACTGCATGAATGTTCTAGTACACGATCAACAGAGATAACACAGCAGTGTCTTGTATATACGTATGCATGTAGGGGAATGGGAAGCAATATGGGGACCTCAACGTTCAACATCGGAGCCAATTCAAAATGTTTCGCCTTCAAATTGAACATTGGAAAGTCTTGTGTATTCATCGTGTACCACAATACCACCTACAGAACTGTGTTTAAGCTCAGCGCTGGTGGAAATTAGACTTCCCCTTTTTCCACTTTTGCCTACCCACGGGCATGGGCAGGGGTGCCATTTTGTATGCGTGAAGGGGTCCACTGGCCCCTTCAATCGTTGATTTAGCCCCTCAATAATTGATTTAACTTCTCAATCATTGATTTGCCCTCCCCCAATCAGGCTGATGCTTAACCATTGGGCCTTTGCGCGTCCAGTAGATACAAATGATTCTCGGAGCAGCTTTGGCCATCGGAAAGGCCATTTGCCCACTACCAATTTCACAAAGTGACACACATGGGCATGGGTGTCGATTTGAATACTTCTAAGGGGGTCTTGCTCTCCCGCCATGATGTTGGCTTCCTCCTCCAATAATTTCAAGTTGTAACATGAGACCATATGAGGTGGGGCCAAATCCATTTTGGCCCTCCCATTTTCTCCATGCATTGACTGCCAATAATTTCATAAATAAACGCCCCTAAGATGGAATGGCGGTTCCCCTAAGTATTACACCACCGCCCCCAGAAGTCGCGCTAGGCCCAAAAATTTCCATCGGATCCCACAAAATTCGTGTTGGGGGCCTGAAGTAAATGCAGCAGGCCCAGAATACCCGCGCCGGGGCAGGGAAAATATCGCCATGCCCACACCGTCCCTCCGCCGAAAAAAATGCTCCAGAGCCAGGCAATCGCGCCTGGGCCCCTATAAATCGCACTGGATCCAAAAATTCAGTTGGGGACCCCAGAAGTACGCGTCCGGGATCACAAATAAACATAGCGCGGCCTCTAAAACTCAAACGGCACTTATAATTGTGCCAGGCACGAACAATCGCGATGGGCCCCAAAAATCGTACTAGGGCCCCAAAAGTCCCATCGGGGCCACAAAAATTCGCGTCGGATCCCGAAACTTTGTGCCTGGGCCCGAAAGGTTGCACCGGGGTTCCGAAAAATCGTTATGGGTCCCAACAATTTTTCGTCGGGAGCCTCGAATATAAACAGCGCATCCCATAATCTGTCATCGAGGTAAAGCAAAATGAAGCCGCCCCCAGCCCCTGAAGAATAAATGCCATGGTCCGGAAAATTGCTCTGGAGCCTTAAAAAATCGCGCTAGATGCCTCCGGAAAATCGATTATCGAACTGGAAAAAAACGTACCAGGGCTCGGAAAATCACGGTGGGGCACACAAATATAGCACCTGAGCCCAGAAAATCACGCCTGGACCTGTGAAAACAACCAGAGCGTAAACAAATTCAGAAGAGGTCCCGAAAAATTGCGTCAAACTCAGAAAGCTCGGGTCGGGTCCTCGGAACTATTTAAATCTGACGGGCCTTCGAAATCAGCGGATTTTGTTTAACTGTTGCCCGCCAAGCCAGGCTTCTGGGCCCGACCCTGACCAACCCTGAAGATGTCGCATAAAGAAAAGCCCACCCAGCACTGACAGCAATGTCAGCAACGATTTCTGTGTTTCGTCAGGCGCCGCTGGTCATTTGTGGAGTGAACATCAACGTCATCAAGGAGCCTACGCAGCTGCATCAGTTGGTGAGTGCGGCATAGCGGGCGTTTGCTCTGCACTAGCGCAAGATCAGCGCACCCACACTTCCACATCTGGGATGCATAGACTGGTGACATGTGCTAGTTGGTAATGGTTTTCAGGTTTCGTGCAACCTGGACGGGCGGAATTATTTGATTATTAAAAGTCAGGCATGGCCTGCAGTTATCAACGACCTGATACACGATGTGTGAGACACTGACCTGACAAATAATGTCTGGGTGTTAGCACGCACACCGGAAGGCCTCTGACATAACGCCGGATATGGGGGGGGGCGTATTCGGCCCCCTAAGGTCTCGAAACCCACTAAAGCTAGAAGCACAACATTTGGAGGGAAGATTGCGAATGCCGGAAATCGCTTGAGTATAAATTTCACGACCCTAAGTCAATGCCTTCAGGACGAAATGAGATCGAGATCGGCCGCCACACCGCGCCTTCGCGCCACCGCACCGACGAAACCTTTGTGACCAACGCTCACCGGCCGAGCGGCCGGTTGGTCGGTCGACTTCGCAACCCACAGCTCTCATGCTTATAATTTACTTTGAAAGGACGAATAACCGTGGCTAAGCCGCTAATGTATCCCAAGATATTCGCATAATGTCTGCCTGTCGCATGCAGAGTAATCTTTTAAATGAACTCCAGATAATCACTAAGTTCCTATGGAATGATCGAACAGCCAAAGCTACCAAGCCGACTGTATGCTTATCCATCGAGGAAGGCGGACTGAATGCCCCTGACGTCCTTCAGGTTTATAAAGTTATGCGCGTGTCATGGCTGATAAAGATGCTATTATTAAAAGGTACAGCCTCTGTTAAGCTGTTCGAAAATAAAATGAGTGTACCTTTATATGATCTAGTAGATGTACATTATGCGAAGATTTGGATCAACTAAAAAATAATTATAAGATATTGCAAGGAAATGATGTGGTTCAGAGCAAAAGTGCCAATTACGCAGACGACCAATGCAAAAGAAGTAAGACAGCAACGCATTTGGCATGCGCGTGGATACGGGTAGGTGGGCAATCGTTTTCTATAATGAACTAAATAGAGAGGTGGTGAAGTTAATCTCGATTTTTTTTCATTAAGCTGGCACTATGCTTCCTTTTCGGAAATGTATGAGAACATTTTGTCCTCATCGCTTAAACATCCTCACATATATGAAATGGTGTCAAGCCACCCCTTCTCAATGGAAACGTTTGGCTATGCAAAACCACCATTTTCAATCCATAGGCAAATAAGCAAGAAAACATATTAAAAAAAAAAAATAAAAATCCCAAAAGGCTTGCGAAGAAAACATATTGCTTGCCTTTAAGATCACCTCATCGACTAGATAGGAGAATAGGTGTCAAGCTACCCCTTCTTAACGGAAACGTTTGGCTATGCAAAACCACCATTTTCAATCTATAGACAGAAATCGTAAATACAGATTAATGTAAACTGTAAGACAATTTCGCTTCCGCTAATAAAATCGAAATATTCATACAACCAAAATTTATATCACGCCGTAGAATCCACACAATCGTTCGGACGAAGAAGGAAAGGGAGCTTGTAGCTTGGAAGAAAACACATTGTTTGCCTTTAAGATCACCTCATCGACTAGATAGCGAAGTCTTCGATATATAATAATTCACCTCTACGTTCCAATACGACGATTTTTGTGCATTAGGGAAGTGCCCGACAACCCTTTCTGCGATAATTGTAGTAAGGTAGAAGCAACACCTATTTTTGCGTGTCATCCAGTGAGTGTATTATGGTTCACATAGTTTGTTGAGGTAAACTAAGTAATGACCGCAAACCAGGTCATGACTCCAAATGAAAGCAAAGTAATATTTGGGTTTAGCCATTATAAACACGCCACAAATCTCATGTTTTAGCAAATGAGTTTATCGTTTGTCAGCGCGTCAGTGACGAATTATGTCGTATGTAATCATTCAACCACCGAGCAATTAAAATGAGAAACGTTGTACAGGTCATAACTAGGAAGAGCGGAGAAGTGGAGAAGTTTAAATAAAAAGATGGACAGTTGGAGAACATATGGGTGTGGTGCCATGCTGTCAGTTGTTCGTCTTTGTAATATGATATGTTACTCCGGTTCATTGGAACTTGACTCATGAATAGTAGAACCGTATAAAATAGTTGTATATAGTGCTAGTAATAGATGAGATACCAACTATGCTATGCATAGAGGTACCAACTATAAGTATCGTACCTAGGTGCCTCGTACCTAGGGTGTCCTAATGAAATTCGCTAGAAGTTCGCATTCGGATAACAGACAGATTAAGACTGCAGATTAGGCAGGTATCAATCTATTTGTTTCTACTTGCTACGTAATCGTATGGATGATGTAACATTTTATTCTTCTAAAATCCTTCTGATAATGCTTAGCAGAAGTGCCCCTCAGTTCCCGGTCACTTTCGCTGACGCTTTCCAGAATATGATTCCAGCTAAAATTATTGCTTCCTCGTAGGTCTTCGTCATAGTTCTTGGCACAATGCATTATTCTCGCAGTTTTAATATCGCTATTACAGACGCACCAGGAGAAAAACGAGGATGAGTAAATTCCCCCTAAAGTCACTTTTTCCCCAGCTAAGATGAGCCACGAGACAACAACTGATCATGCCTCCAGATCCGCGATAGCACACACCTGACCAAGGCTGCTTTTTGATCAGGGGCTGCCATAAATTCTAATCGGGGGCTGCCATCCAAGCAATTCCCGTTGATCGTTTTCTCAGTTTGGATATATAGTGATCGTGTCACGAGCTCACGCAGTGGTCACATCAGAGAAGAAGGTGCGTGACACTGCTGGCTTTAATAAATAAGGTACGGATTAACTATAGTCTGAGTTCAGATCAGTTTCAAATTACGATCACGGTTGCCATTAATACATGAAATTATGTCGTTTTCAGGTCTCTATCAAGAGCAAATGGGTATTACGTACCTGTGGTGACTTCTTACCCGCTATCAACTGGGATCAGAGATTGTCGTTGAGGGCTGCATCACAATGAAGTTCGTTACGAAAGTATTGGCGTCGCCAAAATGAGGGATGGGGAGGTTCCTCACTTAAGCATCTTGAAGGTTAGCATTATATATATTTTAGCGTTGCATAGAATAAATGAAATTAAAAAATAATTCCATCACTCCCTCTAATCAAAATATGTGCCAACGCTCATGCGTAGAACTGATCCTTACCACGATTACGGAAAAAAACATCACCCAAGTACTGAGACATCTCTTAAAATGCACACCAGAGGGGAGGGGAGGGTGACAGAATCCTCGCACACCTGTTTTTGGATGACATCTCATAAACCGACAGGGATAGGGGCCGGAGTCAATAGATATCTGATGTTACGCGGCATTAATGTGCATGTTGTGTATGTTCATGGGCATGCTTGAAAGCCGAGTAATATAATTCAGCTTGCACATGTCGGCACGGAACAAAATCAGACAGCGTCGACGCCTCAACTCACCATACCAAAGTTGTGGAAACTGCAGGAGAGTTCTCTTCCCGGCTGTGGTTTGTCTAGCTCAGATCTCTCCCCGCGACAATTTATCCGAAAATGCAACGGCACATAGTTTCCCTTTATTGGCAAGGCTTACCAGCATGAAAAACGGCGACGGCTTATAATGGAACGGCAAAGATTTGAATCGGGCGCGGTCAAGTTGCTTGGAGCCTGTGGCGTGGTAGAGGCGGCTCCCCGCAGAATTTTGCGTGCATCTGATACCGAAACTGCCGATATTTCCCACGGCTTTGCGCGTGCTATTTTAATTGTACCTAGGCAAATGTGACACCATGCGAATGCCCGCATATTTCTGCACATGGATATAGATAGCTTTCATATGTATTACACTGAAAAAGTTAGCTGTCTTGCCGGTAAACAGAGCCACGACACAAAACTGACCGGCCAGCCTCAGGAGGGCGGGACTTAGGTGGCTGTCGCTGACCTTCCGGGTCAGCCCTTGTCCAATCACAAGCCGAAGTGGTCGGCAGATGTTGCCAGGAGGCTGCCAGGTGTCGCATATTCTATTATGGAAGAACAAAATCTGGCAGATGTACAATACATTCCAGCAGAATATTTAAAATTCTAGTGTATGACGTCATCACTATATAATGGTACTAGATCTGAAATCTACTAAGCTTGATTGTACCTTTTTAAAATATATTATGGTTTCAACAGTCGTCTGGGTAGACACCGGGGCATGTCTGTTCCAAGTTTGTGCCACAAAGTCTCTCTGGGCACGGTGACGGCATCATGTCCAACTCACCTTGTCTGCTCACCTCGTCTGTCCAACTTCGTCTGCCGTGATCAGCGGCAACCGTGCGCTGCTCGGGTGGGTGACCATGCCCTGTCGTGCGTCAGTCACGTGCCGCAACCAGCCACTGCCACATCCACAGCTCGGAGGGAAGGGGATCGGTCGACGACACACGACCAGTCACGTCCTATATGTACAACGGCTGCATGCTGCATGGTAGAAGTCCGCAGTACAGTTACATGATGGGTCCACGATAGGTTTAAGAGGCTTTTTGTATTCAATCCACATATGCTGAAATTTGCGCCACGATTTCCGCAACCGGGCTTCTCTGCCAAGTACCGTGCATGCATCCCAGATTTGGGATGATCCCGAGAGTGTGTGAACCCCTTCCCCCCCCCAAAAGAAGACATCCTCAACCTTTTTGACCCCCTCTCCACTCCCAACATTTTTACAGTTTCTCAACCCATGCATAGGAGGCGTGTGTTGTAACTGAAAACATACAGAAATGCCTGAGACGCTTTCATGGAACACTAGTAAAAACTTAATTCTGCCAAGACAGCATTATCAACAGGTTCCCGTTCATTGGAACGGCTCAGAATGCACAAAGAACGAAAAACAAAGCATTCAAAGCCTGAGCATGTGCTTACTACAACAAGATATGCACATGTATTCAACATATTGCATATGTATAAATGATATGCGATAATACTTAGAAAGTGATATCAGTTAAAAGGGAATACTCACATCAGTAATTGCAGCGCCTTCCTCTGGAGTGGCTGCCCTCTAACGGCCAAACCGCTTCCTTGATTTCGTTTCAAACTCTCCTTTGACCTAATTGCGGTTCCACCACTTCACTACTGTCCTTACGTTCCTTCAAATTCTTCTGGCGCATTCCTCGTTAGTTAGTCCTAATTCCTTGATGGTTACTAATTTTCCATTTTCAAAATCAGTTAAAGTGGTAGCCCATGCCTGCACTGTGAGTGATCCAATGCTATATGTGCGACTGAGGCACAACAAAGGCGGGAACAGCACTGACCTGCCCGTCATCCTAATGGCTACAGGGCACATGTCACGTGACGGCCACAAACACCAATTCCCACCCTCGAACACTGGCCCGTGATAATCATGGTCTAAATGCGAAGCGGTGCAGGATACCCTGCCAATAATTGTCGTGAAACGGCACAGTCTACGTGCCTGGTGACCATACATGGCAGTGGAACATAATTCGGTAGCAGCCTATACCTACACTAGGACGAGAGAGAGTCGAATCAGTATAAGTAGCACCCATGGACCTGTCAGTTTGCATATGTCGCTACAGACTTGGTCCTTGTCGATGCGGTGTGGGGAAGGATAAAGGGTTTCCAGGCTGGCCAGCAGCTTGGCACACCGCTGCAGACTTGGTCCTTGTCCAAGGATGTAGCTTTGCATGCTTTTGGGAGGGTACTTGCCTCCCCATGTTGGCTTTGTCCTCCCAATAATTTGAACTTTAAAATCGGACTCTATGTTGTGATATTCCCCCAATCCATTTGGCCTACTCATTGTCTTCATGTATTGTGTCCTCCCAATCACTTGCAGAAACCTATGCCCATGCCCTTGTCGATGCGGTGTGGGGAGGCGCCAGGGGCTCCCAGGCTGACCAGCAGCTTGGCACGCCGCTGCAAACTTGGTCCTTGCCGACGCGGTGGGGGGAGGGGGGGCGAGGGCTTCCAGGCTGGCCAACAGCTTGGCACGCCGTTGCCGCCTGGTGACGTCAAAGTTTCTCGCTGCCCAAAGACGCGCTATTTTTACCGGCCAATGTTCTTGGTTGACATTAGGAGGTGCAGAGAGTGCAGTAGGCGGTCGCGGCGGCCGCGGGGGCCGCCGCATGCTCGACCTGGACAGTTGGGCAGCAGGTCAGTAAGCCGGCGACAAACACTGTGTCCATAGAAACTTCATCCTCTGCATTGCTGACCCGTGGCAAAGTAGATCGTGTACACCTGGCTGCATGAGCGTGGGGGTGTCAAAAGTTCACCTTTTCTTTCATCATCTGCATGTATGTTCAAGAATAGCTATTAATTGCAAGTACCCGATTATCATCGGAGTACCTCCAAGCTGGCTGAAGTCCAGCTTTAACCTGCGCTGCAGTATCCCCATGGTAGGGCAGAAGTAGGATGTTGACACTCATTGATTGTTTATTGGGCGCCAGGATGGAACATTTGAATAAAGCAATTGGTGTTGTTCGGAACTGTACAACGACGTTGCTATTTAACAGAACTACAAATTATAATACAGTATCAGGTCCAGCACTACGCATAGCATGCAAACAGACACCACACCACAGGCAATGCTTAGCATGTTAGCTGGGTCGACATATCCCACCCAGTCCTTCCGATTTCCTACCCACTCATTGTGGCGGGGCATGCATGCAGTGGCGTGCATGCCATCACGACCCAAAACTTATGTTCGGAGAATGGAGCATTGGGCTTTTTGTGCTGATTATTTTCATACAACACCCATTTGCGTAATGCCACACATCGATCATGTTGGGTAGGCATGTAACCCTGCCTCCTAGGGCAACACCCATGGTATGGACGAATTTCGAGAAGGGTGAGGAAGACGGGATGATGTCAGATGATGTCTTTCTTACTGAGTGAGAAATTCGCTCTAATACCTTGATTGACCGCTGCTCCTGAAGGCCCAACATGAGCAAAAAATCACAGGTCTTTTGGCCAAACTAAAGCAATGGGAAAGTTATTGAACAGAAAAACGGCACTTGCCGTCCCAGTCCCCACCCAGCTTGGAGTCCGTATTCTGAGCATTTGAACTTGGTGAGTTTGCCACCTTGCCCTTCGGTTTTTCCATGCAGTCTTTGTGCCATTTCTGTCCTGTCCTTGCCAATTGTCCCATTATTCGTGCCTAAGTTGCCCTTCTTCCTGGGCATAGGTGCCCTCTTTACCACTTTGCTCACCCAGTAACTATTCACCAGAGAATGTCCTGACAAACCATAAACTCAGCGCCCTGTTGGTGAGAGATATGACGGCCATCTCCGCGCGCTCACCTGTCCACTGATGGTGGCACCCCTCGCGTTGATGTAAGCGGCCTCTAGTGCTCAGAGTAGCCGCTTGCATAGCGTAGTCGTAAGGCTCGTGGTAGGCGAGGATACTGTCCGCTAGCTGTGTGCGAGTGACTGGTGTTTTGTGAACTGGTTCAGCGTGGGAGCACACGCCGGAAAGTTATGATTTTAGGTGGTGACAATCTTTAACGTTCTTGTTTGATGTGGTTTATTTTTCGTTATTAAGCGGGGGAGGGGAAGGGGAGGGGACGCTTGGCTGCTCCTCTGGTTGGTAAGATGCTACAAAGCTCCCGGGTTGCAGATACAGGATTGTGAATCTTACCACATAGAATATTTGTAAATACAAATACAAAGACAAAGACGTATATTCAGGCCATCCACAATAAACTCGTGGCTATTGCAACCTATTGTCGAGTTTTAAAACAGATGTCACAGGAAAAAGGGCTGTCACAGGACACATAAAAACATATAACAATTCCTCATACCAGCGGCACGGAAAGAGTCAGCAAGTGCGGCAAGTATGATAAGAAGTCAGCAGGTATGATGAAAAGTCAGCAAGTATGATAAGAGGTCAGCGAGTGTGACGAGAAGTCAGGAAGTAGATCAGGTCAATCTGACCGGTCCCATGCACAAATGCCGCCTAAGACGGCGACCAAACGTGGGAACTGGCAGTTTGCCCAGTTCGTGTGGCAGTTAATTATACAGGGCAGGACCTCTGAAACAAAAACGGCACCTGCTCATCTCTGTTCGCGACCTGGGGACGTATAGGTCCCGGTCCTGACGGGTGTGGCGGTCACGGTGCTCGGCGACTGTTGAGATGGTGCCGGCTAATGAAGGCAGCTCCTGCAGTCGGCGCACGTTGTGAAGTAGGCATAGCGTGTGGTATGAGGCCAAGTTCTCAGCGCTCATCCAGCCAAGACGCTCTAACAGATCCGTGACATGGTCACATTTGGATGGTCCGAAAATAACTGTTGCTCCATAGTTGATAATTTTTTTAATACGAGACATATTTTTCGGGGTACTATTTCCGTACACCGAAATGCAGTACCGGATCTGAGAGAGGACCAAGGCATTGACGAGTACCGAGATGACAGTTGGTGGCAGGTGGCCTCTGAGATGCGATAGACCGGCCAAAGTTCCGAAACATCGTCTGGTAATGGTGAAAACATGCGAGACCAAGCTGAGAGGTGCGATCAAAAGTGAGCCCTATTTTTTTTTTTACTTCCGATCAGGGGAGCAATTGTTGATCGCGAAACGTTACAGTGAAGTTGGGGAGATTGCGCACATTTTGTTTGGCTGCCAAAGACCATAAGCTGGATTTTCTCCGCATTTACTTTTAGACCGCTACCGCGGAACCAAACGTCGAGGGATGCCAGGACATGTTCCAACTCGGTAGCGACACTGGATGAGAGTTTTGTTTCCGGTGGCCAAAATGTGTGTGTCATCTGCATACTGAACGACTAACGCGACTTCCGCGAACAGACTGAGGTCGTTGGCGAAGACGCAGTAGAGCAAAGGGCCGAGAGATGAGCCTTGAAAAAACTCCGATATTGTTTGGAAGTGGCACAGATTTTAAGCTGCGACCTAGACTGTCAGTGAGGCTGACACTCTGGGTATGGTCTTTCAGATAGGCCGAAAACCATGAAGTGTCAATACCGTGCGGGCTTAATTTGGTCAAAAGTTTAGACCCATCGCAACTGGGCTTACTTGGCAGTCTCTGGAAACGTACACTTGGTTCGTGGAGCTTCGACGAAGTGCAGCCATTTCAGAAACAAATAGGCGCAACCGTGCGATGCAACCGATCTCGGAAATTCGGCAGAGTGCATTGAAGTTAGAGATACATGCGCCATATTCGATTGAGGACCCATTTCGGGAAAGTGCCTACGAATACAGCATGAACCCATTGAACACCAGTGCGTTCCTACCGAGATTGGTGGCACTATTTCCCAAACTGGCCTTCTCTGGCGAATATTTGGCATGTATCTTACGCCATGTCGAATTTTGACAAAACAGTATTGATGTGGCACGATCATTTCTGCCTCGCAGTTCTTTCGCCCAGCTGATGCCACACAACCGCTCAGCGCGGCACGTCCTGTTACACTGTCACTGAGACGGCCGGACAACCGACCACAGGAAGAGACACAGAGAGCGCGTGGCGTGGCGGAGCAGCATGACTGGCGAAGCTTGGTTAGTGCCGACCCAGCCGGCACCGCAGAAGTTTCGCCGTGAAACCCTTGGCTTGAACGCATATACTACTTCAAAGGAAGGCTTGTGATCAAGCCTGCTAGAATCTGAATTGACGTTCACGTCGCTGGGGTCTGAAGTGAAGCATAATTTGCTTTTGGTGAGTGAGGTTGCTTCCCCTCCCTCCTATCTCGGAAAGTACTAGACGTCGCGGAATAAAGCTTACACCAATCGATAGCCCTAGACAAATTGAACCGAGGGCAAGACAAAGTTTGATACTAGGGCCAAGGATCAAGGTCAAGGTCAGAGGTCAGATCAGAGTTAAAAAAGTGATCACTCATATTCGTCGCAAATATGTAGGGCAGCAGGTTGGCGGTGCTGTTCCTGCCCCTGCATGGGCACTGTGGCGGAGGGTGGGGGCGGGCGCTCGCACCCTTAGTGCAGCCTTGTGTTGACCTGCGCCTGGGGCGATGGGTGCCGCACTGGCGCCGGGACCGGCCGGAGCGGTGGCCGGGACTCCGTGTGCGGGTGCTTGTCCCCGTGCCGGGCCGGGCGGTGGGTGCCGCACTGGCGCCGGGACCGGCCGGAGCGGTGGCCGGGACTCCATGTGCGGGCGGTTGTCCCCGGGCCGGGCCGGGCGGTGGGTGCCGCACTGGCGCCGGGACCGGCCAGAGCGGTGACCGGGACTCCATGTGCGGGTGGTTGTTCCCGGGCCGGGCGGTGGGTGCCGCACTGGCGCCGGGACCGGCCGGAGCGGTGGCCGGGACTCCATGTGCGGGCGGTTGTCCCCGGGCCGGGCCGGGCGGTGGGTGCCGCACTGGCGCCGGGACCGGCCGGAGCGGTGACCGGGACTCCGTGTGCGGGTGGTTGTCCCCGGGCCGGGCGGTGGGTGCCGCACTGGCGCCGGGACCGGCCGGAGCGGTGGCCGGGACTCCGTGTGCGGGCGGTTGTCCCCGGGCCGGGCCGGGCGGTGGGTGCCGCACTGGCGCCGGGACCGGCCAGAGCGGTGACCGGGACTCCATGTGCGGGTGGTTGTCCCCGGGCCGGGCGGTGGGTGCCGCACTGGCGCCGGGACCGGCCGGAGCGGTGGCCGGGACTCCGTGTGCGGGATCTTGTCCTGGCCGCTTGTGGCTCTGTCGTTTCTGAGCCGTGATGGAGTGCAATACAAGATGGGCAGCAAGACAGTCTCGGGGCGCATGAGCGAAGACTGAAGTGAACTACTTGCAAAGACATACTTGGGTGCTACTCCTGAGTGGATTTTGATGTGCATGGAACAAGACCATGGTCATACATAAATTACTCGACACATTTTGGCTGGAGGTTAAACTGGGGTCAGGTCATGAAACGACTCAAGCCATGAGGTTTCCTACTTCTTTACTGTGGGAAAACTTTTGTGACCATTTCACCAAGTTAGTTCTTAGGGCTTTGGGGCGCATCGACTTCATTGGTCATGTAGTGCCCAACCATTTCACCAATGAATTCGAACACGCACTGGGGAATTGATTTGCTATTGATGCTGGAAATGTGGATAACGGGTAATGGAGGAGCTGAATACGTGCTACATACAGCCAGGAGTTTTCAAAGGGCCCGACCCCACCTCCACCCAAAAAAAAACGACGAAAAACAGATTGAGCCAGTCGCGCGAAGCGCGCCGAAAATTTCGGGTGAAAACCTCAAAGTGTTTCGTTTGACATGGTGCATTTTTCGGTGCTACCTATAAAATCGTTAAAACCGTTAAAAATGGACTAACGGAAGGTTTTTAAGTAATTTTGCCACGAAATGGCCAACTATCTACGCAATTGTGCACAGTGTTTGATTTATTCGCTTTATTAAAAGTCATTTACGGCACAATACAGGTCAATACATTTATTGCACTTTGAAACACGCCTTCAAAGCTGACGAACAGTGACATTGATGGGACTGCACTGGGATGTACATCTAATAAAAACGTGTTTTTCAGTTACAGCAGTGCGAGGACTTCGATGACAAAAACAAAATATTTGCTCGGCTTATGAGCATCATGCCGGGAGGTTCAGGTGAGATCTACCAGGCACACATTAACTGGCGTAAGATGCTGTTAATGTACCATGTGCATCATTGCATGCATGTGCAATTGCGTCATGCATGTGTATCTTGGCTCGTGTTCCCCATAAACATGATGGCTCATGCCACGTAGAATGGGCTAATGCTACTAGGAATTGGTCTTTGTCCCACCTTTCTGAGACTGGATTAACGCGCGCGCCGGAGGGCCTCTCACATAAGGCGGCTCGGAGGGGAGGCGGATTCGCATCCCCTAAGTTCTCAGAAACTACCGAAGCTAGAAGCACACAATTTGGAGGGATATTACGACTGTGATTAACTCGCTGCAGTATAAAGTTATAGCCATAGGCCTTCAGGGTCAAATAGGGCCGAGATCGACCGCCACACAGCTCCGCACCGCCGACGAAACTTTCGTGACCTTGAACACTCGGCGACAATTGGTTAGTCGACTTTACACCCCGCAGTGTCTATATTTACCAACGATTTCGGAACATATTTTTGCATGAGATGCACGTATCAATGTTTAACGAAGTTCAAAGATTGCTCTGCACTATGCGTGTTGTTTTATGAGATATTGTCAAAAAGCAAGAGAGTAGGCGTATTCTGCCCCACCTCCCATCTCTCCGGTTCGCGTGTTAAGTGCAGACAGGTGGCATGCTCGGAACCTACAAATGTCACGATGGCATTTGCAAAGTTATTGATGCATTGTGTGCGTGTGTTCGCATGTCAGTGTGTGGGGTGTGCGTGTGCGTGCGTTTGTGGGTGTGCGTGTGCGCGCGCGTGTATGTGGTAGACTATGGCGTCGCTCGGAATCCCACACTTCAGCCGATGACTTGACTGACTCGACACGGGACACTGAGCCGCCCGCTGCTGGTGCGACCAACCAGTGTGGTGAATCGGCGTCCGGCGCGGCTGACTCGCTCGAGCAACGTCTCGGCGTGTGGCGTAGCTGACGCGCCCGAGCAACGTCTCGGTGCAGCTGACGCGCCCGAGCAACGTCTCGGTGCAGCTGACGCGCCCGAGCAACGTCTCGGTGCCGTTGACGCGCTCGAGCAACATCTCGGCATAGTCGCCGACTGTCGGCACCAAACTGCCGGCCCATCGGTGCCGTGCCCAAGAGCGGAGCGGCCTGCCTGATGCCGACCGCCCTGTGTTTCAGCACGTGCCGACGCACGACTGCCGCTCGTGTACGACCAGCTCCGCTTGCCGCTGGGAGGCCAGCGGCGCACCAGCGAAGGCGCCCTCCACCCAGCCCACGACGGCGCCGAGCACGCGCAGGCCCAGTCTGCAAACGCCTCGCTGCTCGCCGGCCTGCAGAGCAGTCTCTGCGGCGGAGCGAGCGCGGCGGCGTGCCGCCTCAGCCCGCACCTACTCTCTGAGGTAGCGTCGGTGCTGTCCCGGCTGCGAGAGTCTCTCGCCGACCGGGCCGACGGTGGCGTCCAGTTGTTGCAGCTTGTTGACAAGCTGCAGAGCGAGCTGCGAGCAGCGGCAGCCCGGCAGGCGCCCTCGGTGTCAGCCCGTGCGGCAGCGCCGCAGCGCCGGCACCGTCGGTCACACACGGTCGGCATCACGCATGACGAACTGTGCAACATACGACGCTCTCTGGAGGTGACTGGTCAGCAGCAGTGGCTAGCTGCCGCCTCTGCGGGGAGGACGACCCCTGGTGGAGCGACGGCTGTCTGCCTGCCGGAACTTGGCGCTGCGGCACGCCTCTGCGGACAGCTGCTCGAGAGCTACAGTGATTCAACGGCTTCCGCCCAACCAGGCGTTCACGGCGGATCGACTCTGGCCGAGGACGCACCTGTGAGACGCATGTCAGGAACGCCACAACTTCGGGATGCTGCACCACCACCGACCCGGCAGCTGGGAAGCCAGAGGGGTCAGGTGTCACCTGTGACACACATGTCAGGGACGCCACAACTTCGGGATGCCGCACCACCACCGACCCGGCAGCTGGGAAGCCAGAGCGGTCAGGTGGCACGAGGACCGTGTGCGCCGCCACGGCGAACCGGTCACGGGGACCCGCAACACACGACCGGTAGCTCCGAGGATGACTTTACCCGATCTGCGATCACCCAGCAGCCGGCCACTGGAGCCCATTTCAAGCGTGGGAGCGTCGGCGACGCGCTGGCCGGACAGAACAGGCCAGCTGTGCTTCGATTCGCACGGCGGCAAGCGTCTGTCGATGGCTGCCAAGAGATGGCTCCGTCGGCTACATATCGCCAGGTCCTGGTGCCGCAGCAGGCCGTCGCTCACGGGTCGCGTCACCAAGAGGTGGCTCCGCCGGCTACATATCGCCAGGTCATGGTGCCGCAGCAGGCCGCCGCTCACGGGTCGCGTCACCAGTTCGTGCGCTCTCGTGTGTCGTCAATTGAGCACCCAGGTGCGCCGTCGCGACCGTCTGACTCGTCCCTGCCACGGCCGGAGTCGAAAAGCAGCCCACAATCTCCCGGCTCCCCGCTGACGATCGTAGCGACGCAACAGATGGCCAAGGAGTGCCCTGCAGACTCGACAGGTGTGTCCGGAAGCAGGGTGATCGAAAGCAGTCAGTCTAGTGACCAGGGTGTTTGCAACCCGGTCGGTCCGTGTCTGCCGTCTCGAGGCGGCATATCTTCGGCCGTCGACGCAACGCCATCACGTGCCACCCAGCAGGTTTACGCGGAGATCGGTGGTGCAGCTTCAGAGACATGCTCTGGCAGGGAGGAGCCATCAGTCGCAACTCAGTACACCTGCAGCATCGTCACGCAGGAGACGCAGACAGCTGAGTTGCCGCCACTGTGTTCGACTCCTGACGCGACTGCGTCAGTCCCTAGCCGACTGGCCTGGCCGCAGCACTATCCAGCGTCGGCCAGGCTCGGGTCGCCAGGCGTATCCCAAACAGAGGCTGCAGGTAGCCAGTCTGTCTGGCCGCAGCACTATCCAGCGTCGGCCGGGCCCGGGTCGCCAGGCGTATCCCAAACAGAGGCTGCAGGTAGCCAGTCTGTCTGGCCGCAGCACTATCCAACGTCGGCCAGGCCCGGGTCGCCAGGCGTATCCCAAACAGAGGCTGCAGGTAGCCAGTCTGTCTGGCCGCAGCACTATCCAGCGTCGGCCGGGCTCGGGTCACCAGGCGTATCCCAAACAGCGGCTGCATATAGTCAGCCTGTCGGAGCGCGTCAGAGCACCAGTCACATGTCCCTGGACAACATTCCGACCCCGACTGAAAGCAGTCAGGTGTCGTGGGCACGTCAGGGCAACTCGCATACCAAGCCGTCGCCCGGGTTGTGGCCGATGTCGCCCGACGATGGCTGGTCGCCCGGGCCAGGTCATGACACACCCGTGCCCACTCAGCTGCGCCATAGTTCTGCGCCTGTCGGTGCTGATGGCCAGCGCGCGTCGGTTATGCACACGGCGCGTGACGTGACACGTGACTGCCGGACCGCGGCACATCCGGAAGGCCATGTCACCGGGCCGGCCGGCGGCAGTCAGTTGCCGTGGGTGCGACAGGATCGGCCGCACGTGCGAGCTTCCAGCGTATCCCGGCTGGTCAGCATGCGAAGCGACAGCCAACACCCGCTGCAGCCGGACCGGACAGGCCACGCGCGTTCGCAGAAGGCACGCAGCTTGCACATCTCTCAAGGAGAGCTGGATATGGTGGTAGGCGTAGAAGGACACCTGGAGCCGAACCAACCCCGACGGCAGACTTTGCAGCACCACCGGCCAAGAGTTATATCTGGCCAGGTGTCCAGGCATCGGAACGCATTGGAACGCTCGAGGAGCGAGGAGCAGATCGGTGCGAAACATCAGCTGATGGGACCCACGAAGCAGGAGCCGTTTAGAAAATTGGAGACGTTACACCAACAGTGGAATGACCAAGATCAGGTTCGGCTCAAGAAGATACTTCTCCAGCAGCAGCAACGACCCACCTTTCATCAGGAGGATAATTGTCAGTTAGATGATAAACAAAACCAACAGCATGCAGATTATTTATCGCCAAGCTCATATCATCAGCCTCCGTCACGTCACTGTACAACAGACCAGTACTATCAGCAATCAATCAACCAGGAACAACTGCCTCATCCACAGACAGCACGCACCAACAACCAGTTCCAACCGCCGCAGACTCAGCATCCTGCCCCTTCAGGCCACCAACCGATAACTTCATTCTCGACACCGGGCACGGTGTTTGTGCCGGTGAGTGCGGCCGATGGCAGCTCGAACGGCGAGGTAAGACTGTTGCCTTGGGCACAGTCCGACGCGGCCGACCGCGGCAGGGTCAAGCAGCGGGCGGCGATGTTGGACGAAGTGCCGGCCGGCGATCTTCCGCTGACTAGTGCTGGCCAGCCTCGTCGCTTCTTGGAGTCGCCCAGCCAGCCACTGTCGGCCGACCTCGGTCGCTGCCACACCGTCCATCTGAAGTCATACCCGAGGCCAGTGCCGGCTCACCCATGGCCCATCCCCGACTCCGCGGTTCAGACGCCCGCGTGGACGCCCAACGGCTCCACTGTGACGTCACCGCCGAACCAGCCAAGCCTGCGGACCGCACCGCTGACACGCTCTCCTCTGGCAGTCGAAGATGAGCAGGCACCGGTGCGCTTGCTTCCACAGTACCGAGCGACCGCGCACCTGTCGGAGCCCGCCCGGCGGTACGTGGCGCCACCGCCGGCGGTACGCGGTCTGCCAGCGGGCGCGCTCCAGCGCAGCAGCAGCTCGGACACGCTCCGGTTCGGGGCCGCCACCAAGCCTTTCGAGGCGCGACTGGACGCGGCCAGCGCCGAGCGCCAGAAACAGCGTCTGCAGACGTTCTTTCAGGAGCGTGAGGACGAACGGCTGGCGAGCTTGTTCGATGACTTGCTGGACGGGTCCGACCAGGGCACGGTGTCGGCCGTCAAGGCTGGTGGTAAGTCAGCCGGTGCTGCGGTCGGGTCGGTTTCGCACGCGCTGGCCAAGTCAGCCACGGTGGGGGACCTGCGTCCAGGCTGGTGGCTGGCCGACATTTGTGACTCTGGTGCGCACAGCGCGGTCGCCCGGAAACAGCGCGCCTGGGAGAACAGCATCGGCACGCGCATGGCAGTCAGAATGGGCTCCAGTAAGTGACGTCGTGGTGCATGCCAACGCACGGGCACGGTGTGTGCATGAATGGCGTGACACGGTCTGCTGCAGACCCATGGCGCCCACGAGGGCGCCACAGAGTGTCAGTATCCTCTCACTGTCGAGTGTGACAGTCTCACGCTCGGCATGGCTGCGCGGGCATGGCTTGAGCTGCTGCTGATGTGCTCAAGATGCTGGAAGCTTACACCGATGGATTATGAATTGAACCTTTGAGAAACATTTCGCGCTCAATTTTTATGACGGATGTTTTTCAGCCGTTTGCTGCCTCTTTCACAGATTTGCTAATATTGCTAAGTGACGGCTGCGTTTAGTTCGTAAACAAGCACGTTTTAACAGCAAGCGTAAGCATTTTCAATAATTCCCTCAATCCTGGCTAATCATCATGTTGTAATCGCCAAGCATTTATGGCATTTTCTGCTTGCAGTAAGCAACGTTCTGTCTTGCTTCTAGATGCTCAGCCGACGCCGAAGCAAGCGGGGCCGAGTGAAAAAGGTGAGTACTTTTTTATTATAATGTTTCTCGTTTGTGACTTTTATCCTTAATTGACATGGATGCTTTACTCTTTACCTGCTACTGCATTTCGCTCTCTATGAGTTATATATGTTGTATGTTATATAATCGCTCTATTACCAGTTTAGCTCTCTTTCTTCCTGTCTGGTTCACCTTCTATTTGAACTCATTCCATCATTTTTAGTTGATGATCCTTCGTTCTTATCGATTTTCTGGGCCCATTATTTTCTTCTTTGTCTTTGTCTTTGTCTTTGTCTTTGTCCTGTGGTGTTCTGCCTTGCTAATTGCATGATTGCCACAACCACAATTTCTGTTCGCATCCGTTCGCTTTATGAGTTAGTGTAACACATGACAAACTGCTATTCTAATTTAACTTCTGCACAAAGCGTTCGTTTGAGTGCATCATAGTACTTCTACTACCATGATTTGTGTAACTTCACACCGGATCTGTCCTCGTCTGTTCGTGTGAAGAGCGAAAAAAAAGCTGGTAACTCCCACCTTCACGATTTGTACATGCCACACAGTGCAAAGTTTCTGTCATGCCGGACATAGAGGTACAGTGACTTCAAGTGTATTGGAAACTATGTTGGTATTGTAGGGACAACCGCTGCAGAATCCAGCCTCGGAGATCCTTTTGAAATGGTAAGGGAGAGTCTTCGTTTGAAGAACAGATTCATATCAGATGATTCCTCAATAATTTTGTCTTCAGTTTCTCCATGCAATTTGTCGTTTCCACGAAACCTGTGAAATGTTTTTCAAGCTCCAAGCAGGAAATTGATTCATTGAATTACCTCCATGAAAAATGCACTCCCAAAGATCGTATTATTTGGCAAGCAAAAATTTCTTCATTCGGGGTGAAGACAGCCACTGAGTCCCAGATAGGTCTGCTTGAAAGCGGGGATGCCTTTAGTAAGGAACACAACAGGTGAGGCTGATCTGAGCGCTGTCGCTATGATACACATCCGCCCTGAAAGGTGCCGTCACCTGCTGCGATACCAAACAATTTCTTGAGGACAAAGAAATGATGTTACAAGGCGCCTTCCTGAACGTCGATGGCGGCCGCCTCAGCGGCGAAGGCTGTCATAGTGGCCAGGCCGCCACAGCGGTGGCGACAGCCCCAGCGGCCACGGTCGTCCCAGCGATGACGGCCGCCACAGTGGTGAAGGCCGTCCCAGCAGCCACCGCCATCTCAGTGCCGGCGGTCGCCTCTGCGGCCTCGGTCGCCCCAGCGGCTATGCAGTTCCAGTAGCCACGGTCGTCCCAATGGCAAGAGCTGTACCAGCAGCCATGGCCGCCAAGAGCTGTACAGGGGTTCCAAAAAGCTTACAACAGGACCTAAGAAAATCGCTGAGGACCAAGAAGTTTCCGTTGAGGCGCACCAAAATTCGTGTCGGGGCCCAAATAAAGACAGTGGTTCACCGAAAACTTGCACCGGGCACAAGGCATTTCACTGGAACCTCTAAATGGCACTTGGTCCCAAAAGTTTCCATCACATACCCGAAATTAATACAGTGGGGCATAACAAAGTTGCACTGGGACCCGAAAAATGAAGCCCCCCAAAAAAAAAAAAAAAAAAAAAAAAAAAGCAGGGACCACATGAAGTCAATCCGGACCCGGCCAATTGCTCTGAAGCCTCCATGAATCGAGCCATAGGCCCAGACAAACCGCGTAAGGCCCAGACAATCGTGTGGAACCCCAAAATCCCGCTGGGGCCATAAAATGGAGACGGGCCCCCCAAAATCACGCCGGTTCCCTAAGAATTGACCAGGACTTAGAAACATTCCGCAAAGGTCCAGAAAAATTGCGCCAGGTCCCCCACAGCTGTCGTGGGAAACAGACAACTCTCGTCGTGGTCGGACAACTCGCACCACAGCTTCGAAAACTATAGCCTGGGCTAAAAATCGCGCCGGGGACCTGAAAATCGCACTGGGACCTCAATATTTATAGTTGGGGCACCAACTAAATACAGCGGACTCCGAAAATCACACCGGGCCCGAAGAAATATAACAGAGCCCTTAAAAAATGAGCATTGATCACGAAAAATCAACGGCCGTGCCCGGAATATCGGTCTGGAGTCCCAAAAATCGTACCATAGCGCCCCGAAAATCGCGTAGACCGACCAAAAAACGCATCGGGCCGCAATATCGCGCCAGAGCAAACAAATATGACACCAAATACATCACGCTGGAACATAGAGAAGCGACTCGGACTTGAACAATTCAGAATAGGTCCCAAACAATCATGTCGAGCCCAGAAAACTCCCATCTGGGCCCGAAAGTCGCAACTGAGCACCAAAATTGCCCTGAACAATAGGCTCGTGCCCCAGGTAAACACAGTGGGGCCCTAAAAGCACATCAGGACGCCGAAAACGTACTGGCACCCTCCAAAACGCACCGGTCTCGCAAAAAGTGACAGGACCTAAAACTACACGTAAGAACGGGTCCAGCTAATGCAATTTTGGAGAACCACGAAATAATCCATGATCTTGGAAGGGTAGCGAGGAGATAGCTACACCTCGCCAAGCCTGAACGTTTATATTATCATCCATGATAATTATTTTGTATCGTCTTATCCTTTGGGCTTTTCACCAGAGAGCCAAACAGCGCGCAACTACCGGTTCATCAACTTACCCTGCTATGGGGGTAAGTTGTTACTGACGATGGGGTAAATTGATGAAATGTAATTTAAATACAATATTTTATCTATATAACATGCCTATTCATGCCTAGTACATGAAAACAGAACTAGACTGAAAGGTTCATATGTTCCGCTTACAGTAGTAAAGCTGTTTAATTCCTGGTTGGGCATAGTTCATGGTTTATGCCTATGCCATTTATGATAGCACGAACTTTCATTCCGTAGTCGCACCTTTTTCGTGATTCCGTCTTCTCATTCAGATGAGAAATGTCCGTAAAATATTAATACGATCATTTTCGAAACTGTTTTCGCAAACAAATTTATAAAGTAGTCTATTCTGTGCTTAGCATATGTCTTTATCAGCCCCCCCCCACACCCAGTTTTCAGGATATCCCGCATTCCGAATTGGTTGAGAAATGCGCTTGTTTGTAGGTAAATGTACAAAGCCATATTATATTGTGTAACGTACGCTTTCTGCAGTTACAAATGTCACGTAGCTATACAGATTACACTTTCAGCCTATCGGTGTGTTTTTCTTCGCTATGACCGAAAGATGTGCATTATAAAGGCACAAGTTCTGTAATCAGCGAAACAGAAGTTATTCAAATTACGTCACTAGGGTCGCTAGTATCGCAGGCAAGAAAACTGATGGTCGTGAAGACACCACAGTTTGCTTCAAATGAAAAAGTGTGATTAGATGTGTCTCCGTAAGACCTCAGTATGACCATTTCGATCTGTGCTTGACGATGCACTTCAATGTTGAGGCTTCTCTTTAAAAAAAAATTGTCTACGAACACAATGTGCGTTCTATGAATTCTACGAACACGATGTGCGTTCTAGAAATGAACAGTGCTATCTTTTGTCATGCTGAGACATTTCAATCACACGATATATTTTGACAGAGGAGAGATCATTTTCCATTACGATAGTGACGTAAAACGACGTGTTGCCGAATGAGCTTTGATCAGCTGTTGTACAGTTTTTCAAGAAAGTAGCTGCTGACAGAGCTATGAGAAGGTACGCAAAAGCGGGAATAACGCAACTGGTAGTGCCCAGTGGGACACGCAAAGAAATGTTTATGAGGACCTCAACGTGGAGAAAAAAAGACGTGATTTGTTCTGTTGGCTGCTGTGCCATGTATGTCGTGTTACTTTGATAAGGAACCGATAACGATCGAAACTGCCGGTGGATGCAGTTTGTCACCGAAAACTGTATGATATACATATATACATACATACATACACACACACACACACACACACACACACACACACACAACAATATATATATATATATATATATATACCGGTCAGGTCCCTCGGAGCATCATAGATCCTAGCTTCAAATTAAACAGTCAGCTAATCACTCGGAAGCAACTAGCCCAATGGTGTGCTAAACGCGGTGCCTGTGTCTTGCAGCGGCGACCAACAGTGTCAGAAGTTCACCAACAAGTGGTTCGCGACTGTCAGCAATAAGCGAGGGTTGGTATATACTAGGGAAACCTTTTCAACAGTTTTTCCCGAAGCTCTTTTTCTTCGAATGCAGTTTTGTTGCTGATTTAGGATATCGAAATCATGTAAACTTTTTTGGGTTTTCTCACCCGCACCTGATTTGTCTTCTTTTTTCTATATTTCTTCTTTCATTCTTTTCTTTTTCTTCGGATGCAGCTTTGATGTTGATTTACAATATTCACATCATGTGAACTTTTTTCTGCTTTTCTAGCCCGTACCGATCGGTCAAAGTATGCCAAAATGTGGAATCTCACATTTTGGATTGTGGTTACCAAAACCACAATCCAGGTTGAGGTTTAACCTAGTCCCTTTTTAAGCTAAAGCTTGGACAATGGAGATTTACTTGACACCAGAATCAGTACACTAGCATAATCCATTGATACTAAAAATTGACTTCCAAGTGAGGAGCATTCGTATTTCAAAGTTACTTCATAGCTAGCGCTAGTGTCGGATGTCGCGCTCCATAATCTGCGTTGGCAGATATTGTGGCGACCAGATATTATTGATGACTAAGTTAATTATTGGTTTGCAATCTTGGGACGTTCACGACTCTCTAAAGGCACATTGGTGAAACTGGCGACCACCAATGTCCAGGTACCTATTAGCATTTTGTCCGATAACTTGTAGCTTTCAACATAATTAACGGTGAGCCTCCAGCTCCTCCGCGATATTTTGTTACAACGGGATACTTTTAGAATTAAATGACGTTGATTAATCGCTGACGAAGTCGATCAGCTACTGCTGCACTCATTTCCTGCCTTATATGTCATAATAAAGCATTCTTTAGCTATAGAAGTGAGTAGAAAATTTAGAATAAATGGAGTAAATGATGTGACTGTTCTCATATGGGAAGCTTCATATAATTATTGGTATTGCCAACATGTGATTTAACCACATTGCTTTTGTCCAACGGCGCACTCAGAACGCCACATCGTGAAAATTATTTCTGTTCCACTGACAGAACGAAACATCTATATAATTGGTAGGATGTAAGCGTCTATTGGTTAATAGATCAGTTAATTTATTTTTCAGTTAGAAGTATCTGATGGTTGGTTGATGTCAAGTTATTTGGAGGCAAAGCGGCATGGAAAATAGTAGAAGACTACGACAAAATTTTGAATCCGAAGGATACTTTTATGATGGAAAACGACACCAGAGGTTTATCAAACTGCACACAAAGCCTTAAGGAGGGAAAATGTGACACCTAATGATTTTTCAGTGAGTACTAGGGTAACAAACGAGCTATTTCAGCGATTGGTAGATGCAAACCGGAATACCGGTTACGTAATTAACATGCATGTGTATTAAGCTCTCCTCAAAAAAAAGAAGGAACATTTGCCATCATCCATTCGTTACAGCCTTGTAGAGAAATTGCAAAGCAAACAAAATACATTAATACCTGAGATGTCGCCCGATCAGTTTCTTCCATGAATCTCACTGTATCGTTTCGTGAAAGCCATTAGAAGAAAGAAAGTAATTTGCTGTCGTGGTCCCATAAAACCACTTCCCTATTAACCATCGGCATGGACATGTCGGTATTCATTTCGCTCCGTTCCCTCGGCAGACAGGTATGTTTTATAGCGGTACATCGTGAACGCTGTGCTTGTCCCTCGCATTCGTGAAGTTTTATTTGTTTAAATTAGAACTCAGCTATTGTCATATTTGCTCAAATTATAAGGACAGCAGTACAGATAGGTCATGTTTCCGGTTATCTCTTGCACAATCTAGAGTGGAATTGAAACTTGAAGCCATTACGTTCTGGTTTCAAGAAGGACAATCCGAACTTGAACCCAACCTTTAAAATGCAATCGTTTTCGCTACAATGCGAGCGAAGGTTACAATAGTCACGTCAACTTCAAAAAGTTATGCTGATGCGAGTCAGCAATGCTACTCGTGTTTTTTTTACATCTGCTCCGCTCGATTTTCGACGTTGAATGTTCTGGCCCGGCCAAAGCTGAATCCTCAGCTACCACATGTGGTGAAGAGATGGTGTAGTTGATGAGATCGCATGACTATTTCACTAAAGCTGATTCTTGTTTCAGATACGCTGGCTCTAGTCAGAAAATACTTCGAAAAAGAAGGCATGTAGCACATCTAATGAACTCGAATAGAGGTCGGCTGTGAAAACAAGCTGTGACATAAGGTGAATAGCTTATAATAATTCCAACGCCATTCACCGATGTTTGTTAAATATTTTGATGTGATACCTGGACTGAACAATGCGTAGTGCTGTGAAGGCGTTTGCTGAAATGCTTCTATTTTCAACTGTTCGACATGGCCGCGCCTGTGCTATCGGTCTGTCCTACAGATTGAACATTCCATCTTTATACATTTGTGCATTGATTGATTATTCTATCTTGATTCTGAAGACGTACTCCGCCTTTCGAGCTAATGATGCTAGCTCTAACAGTATATGACGAATCACCAGGCTGCTTCGTACAAGTGAAATTAAAGTTATGGCAGCGACGAGTAAGCCAACTTTATGAAATATCCTTGATCAAAACATTATCCCATGATACCATGCCATAATGGATGCAACAATGACAAGAGTGTGGTTACCTGTGGTTAATGACTAAGCCAGGGTTGGAGATCTCTCTGAAACCCAGGGGGAAGAGGGTTCCACTAAAGGAATCAGAAACTTGATTATGACCGGTTCGGTGGCGACAAAATTAATAAGGGTGAGTGTTCATAATGCGTCCACTTAAGCGGAAGCTCCTCCGATGTTACAAGTACGATATTTACCAGATACCCAACACAAAACACCTGCTATTCCCGGGAGGCATGCCGTTAAATACGTTACCTACCTACCATCGAGGGAGGGTGCGGGCACGTGCGGATTGGCAGCTACTGATTTCTGGCATGTGATAATTGCATAAGAATGGTAATTTGTATTCCTGTCCCGTATTGCATAGTTCAAGTCATGCATCTGGCATATCAATACAAATACGGTAAGACAACAACAACTAACTAACTTTAAACAGCTTGCAGCCTAGCATATAGCTTAGCAGCCGATCCAGTGTGCAATGCATAGTTACCCTCCGAACCCACACCGGATCCTAGCCATTGCAGCCACATGGAGCAGAGAGGCCGAAATGCGCTCAACTATACCCAACTATATCACATTAGAACAGCTACCCAACATTTTCAATCCCATCAAAGTGTCGGTGGGGGTGGGGGGGTGGGGGGGGGGTGCTTAAAATAAAAACGAATCACATTGGAACATTTCAAGCATTCCAATTCTTCCGATAGCAAGAATCCTACAAGGTAACAAAGCCCACCTCTTGGGCCACACTGCACCAGAGCCACCTGCGAGCTGCACCATCACAGACCTGACCCTCAGATATGAAAAATGCAAAACTTCACGTCATACACCATGCATTCAGCTTCGGTATGTACGTACTAAAACCAACACTTTCAAATAACCATCATTTGAAAGCAAACTGAGTCGCATATCAAAACGATTGTGACACGTTCAGTTTCCCAATTGTGCCAGGTGCCAGTTTGTGGAGGGCAGGCTCGCTACGGCCATGTTAAAGCCGATAGGAGCTGTTGCGTGCAGCAACGTTTTTAAGTCCCCCCCCCCGCACCTCTCGATAACCGCCACCAAATTGCTAGGGTACGCTTCACATGCATGTTGTGCTGATATACGATGAGGAGTATGAAAATTGTTTGGATTGTAAAAAAAATTGACGGGGTTTGTCAATAAGCAACACGGACTCAAGATTATTCATAATCAATGCTGATCATGCGGAGAGGAGGGGGGGGAGAATTTGGACATGTGTCCCCCATGGAAAGGTGTCGTTCATCCGGCCGGGAATGGCGCCACTTGAGGATGGCTCAAGTGACCCTCACTCTCCTCCTGCTGAACAGATTTTCATCAATCAAGAACTCCCTTGTCAGAGGAAAAGACCTTGGAGAAGGATTTCTGGACGTATTTCCTTGGAGAAGGAAATGCGTCCAGGATGCTTCAGCATGTTCGAGTGCTCCCTCCCCTCCCTCTTCCCCCGCTCAACGAAATTCTCCCACCGAAGGTGCCCCTCCGATAAATGTGTCCCCCCCCCAGATGGGAAGTTCTGGATCAGCCCATGATGCTAATGCAATACCGCGAGCTGTCACCATAACTGCGGCGGATTTTCCGATATCTGTCACCTACGTCTGTAGACAAGTGGCAGGTTTTTTGTTCACTTCTGGTCACACCAGCTGACACCCAGCCGTGTTCGGCCGGCTGTGGTATGCCATCTCTGGCAGCCTGATTACCTACTGATGCGACGAGCAGGACCAATCACTTCGCCGGCTAATAATGAGCGACGTTTCACCCGGCAGAAATGCATCGGAACCACTCCATTGGTTGGTGCAACACCACGATATGTTCAGCGTCAGAATGGCGGATGCTATAGGGTCCGATATTATTCAGTGATCCGATGGTGAAGATGACTGTGCCTGCCACTGACATGATTTTCTTCCTTTCAGATAAGAGAGCCCCGGAAAAACCAAAGAGGTAACGTACAAGAAGCGGATCCGCATTCTGCACCGATCGTGCGCTTTTGGAAATGTTTACAGGGAGATATGGTCTTTGCAAACGGGCGCTCACTGCAAAAGGTTTATCTGATCAATTAATTATTCCGGTCGCCAACGTTAATGCTGTGAAAAATGTGATCAACCTTAACTGACCAAGAATAAGAATGAACAGGACAGGACGTACCTAACGTCTTCTAGGTAGCCATACTATGTAATTGTGGTCGTGTTGTGACACCATTCATGCTGTGAAAAATGTTAAGGTTGATCACGTTAATGCTGTGAAAATGTGATCAGCCTTAACTGACCAAGAATAAGAATGAACAGGACAGGACGTACCTAACGTCTTCTAGGTAGCCATACTATGTAATTGTGGTCGTGTTGTGACGCCATTCACACATGTGTTCCAAGGGCGGTCGGGGTACCCACATGGGATGAGGCAGAAAGTCAAAACTGCACCGCCCCTCCCCCAAAACTCATCACATTTCGGTCACTTAATTTTTCGGTTCCCAAAATTTGAGAGTTTTCGTCTTCCTCCAAAATAACTTTGAAACCTTAGTACTACTTTTTCGAAACCTTGCAGTTGCGCATATGAGTATCATCACATTGGGGGAGAGATAAAGCAATTCATTCACATTAAAAGCGAAGTTGGCGACAATAATTTCTTGCAAACAGTTTTGCTGACATTCATCAAGTCGGCAAACAATTCGAATAGCTTCATTGCATTTCAATTTCATTTGTAGATGATATAAAAATTATCCTTTCAACTCCATTTGTAGATGTAGATGACTATAAAAATACACTATGAAATGCTACGCAAACATGAATGCAAATATCGTTCTGAAGTGGAAATGAGGAAATGCCTTGAAAACCATGGAACCCACCTTGGCTTCTCAAAGCAGCGCTATCAAGAAGCAACCTCCTTGGTTGCTTCCTGATTGCATGTAATCTTTCCTCATATGATAAGGAAGAAAATTGAGTCTGAAAGGTTCTATCAGTTGAATTTGTCATGATTGATGATGATCTTTATTTGCAAGACTGTTATATATGAAGGTCATAAAACACATTGCATAAGGTACACACATGGACACACATGCAATTGGAACTTTATTTAGTACCAGGAACTGACATGATTGATGAAGCATAACTTCCCAGGTTATATCATAACAATGTCCATTCACCAATTGAAGAGAACTGAATAAAATTCATTGCGCTGGCTTACAGAACAGCACAGCCTGGAGAGAGACCAAGGGGAGCAAGAGTCACACTATCACACGCACACCAAGCTATGGGTGAAATCGGTCACACTATCACACGATAGTGTGAATGTGATAGTGTTGTTGATAGTGTGCCCGATTCTACCCATAGCTTGGAGTGTGTGTGTGTGTGCTAGTGTTGGTGACAGTGTGACCGATCAGTGAGCTTGCTCCACCTTCATGGCTTCAGTTGCTGGTTGACCGTTAACGTCCAACAGTGATCGGTGGATAGCGATTAACAAACTAACCAGCCGGCACAATGCACCGCGACATTGCGAGCTATGTGGTGATGCTGACCGTGCTTGACGTGCTGGTGCTGTCTGCTGTCACAATCTCACGCCCACATACCACAGCTGCCGGCAACGACACTACGAGATGTCTGGTAATGCTGACCATGATTGGCGTGCTGGTGTCGTCTGCTGTGCCAGTGCACTCCTTCCCTCCCCATTCACAACTACATGGGAGCACCATGTCAGTTCCTGCCTCACGCCTTCCACACGGTTGGCAATAAATCATTTTTTTGCGTGGGCTTGGCTACAATTTGCAAAATACTACCTGCAGGCACTTCCTTCGACCTAGCAGCCCTAGTCACGACAGGAGGCCACCCCCTCCTATCCCCACCCTGCAGGCACTTCCTTCGACCTAGCAGCCCTAGTCACGACAGGAGGCCACCCCCTCCTATCCCCACCCTGCAGGCACTTCCTTCGACCTAGCAGCCCTAGTCACGACAGGAGGCCACCCGCTCCTATCCCCACCCTGCAGGCACTTCCTTCGACCTGGCAGCCCTAGTCACGACAGGAGGCCACCCCTCCTATCCCCACCCTGCAGGCACTTCCTTCGACCTGGCAGCCCTAGTCACGACAGGAGGCCACCCCCTCCTATCCCCACCCCGGTGGGAGACCTCCGGAAGGCCCCCTGTGGAAGGAGGCAACACCCCGACGTGGCTCCTCTAGTGTGCAGACGTCCCGCCCCCTTTAGTCTGCATTCTTGATTTATAACGGTACCATGTTTAAGTACAAGTTGAGAAGAAAGGAGATGTGGAGTGCATAACTGCTGGTGTGGTGTGCTGGTGAAGTGTGGGTCTGTATAATTATTCGTGTGGTGTGCTGATGAGGTGTTGGTCTGTATAATTACTGGCATGGTGTGCTGATGAGGTGTGGATGTGTATAATTACTGGTGTGTTGTATTGGTGAGGTGTGGGTGTGTATGATTACTGGTGTGGTGTGCTTATGAGGTGCGGGGTGTACAATTGCTGACGTGGTCTGCTGGTGAGGTGTCGGTACGTATAATTATTGGTGTGGTGCGCTGGTGAGATGTGAGTGTGTATAATTACTGGTGTGATGTGCTGATGAGGTGTGTGGTTGTGTGCTATGGTGTGGTGTGCTGGTGAGGTGTGGGGGGTGTATAAGTACTGACGTGATGTGCCGGTGAGGTGTCGTGTCTAATTACTAGTGTGGAGTGCTGGTGACGTGTGGGGGGTGTATAAGTACTGACGTGATGTGCCGGTGAGGTGTCGTGTCTAATTACTAGTGTGGAGTGCTGGTGACGTGTGCAAATGCTTCACATTCTCTCGCACTCCCCTCACATTTAGCATCTGCTGTATTTTCAGAGTCGGTAACAACACGATCACATCGTTTCAGAGATGACCTAGAGCTAGACGTCACGCCTCAGGGCAAGGGCACCAAGGAAGCCATGCTATTCTGGGTCCAGTGTCGTCTGCGAGACTACAAGGTAGGCTGTTTGGTTGCCGGGTGGGTACATCTGCGGTGTGGCGAGGTAAGCCTTTGTGAGCACACAACACTTGAAAGGACAAAGATCAGGCTTGCTGGATTGAGGGTGAGCTAAGAAATTTCAGGGTAGGCGTGAGCTGTTCTGGATTGGGTGACGTTGATAGGCTTATGGTTAGCTGTTTTGTACTCGCCATCAGCTGTATGGACACCAGACTTTAAAAGCGACCATTGCACACTTAATGACAATTGCAGTCTTTTTGTCGTCTGCTGGTATTCGCCTGTTTCACCCACAGGATTCACAAGTTTACAGGACAGCTGGATTAACGTCACATTGACGAGGACTTTGTTCGAACACCATTGAACGTTGGTGTTCCATACCCGACCGCCATCTATCAAATCCATCTCAGCAAGTGGTTGACTGATGACATAATACTGCCACCTCTCGATGGGATGTGTGTACGTGTGTCAACCCTCCCGGAATCGAAATGGCCGGTACTAGGCCCCGACACTAAATTTGCTGTAGTGTTTATTCTGTAATGAATTTGGCATCACTTCGATATTCATCATCACATACATTCGCCAATACCTTTCAATTTATGTATGATGCACTTTTATCGGCGTTTATACTTACATATTATGTCAAAATTACTTTTCGTCGTTTCACGGCGGGGCAGGCCAACGCCAACTTTCCGCCGCCTCTGTAAACACCACCCTATGTGGGCCAGGCGTACGTCACGAGACTACTCTGTATGCGAACGGCAAAGAATCTCTCTCGGCTCTGTTAATGTTTGTTTTTTCGGCAAAGAACTCCCTCTTCATCTCTGCTCCTGGCTCTGTTAATGTTTGTTTTTTAATATTCGTGTTCCCGTTTCTGGTTTTGTTTCTCCTTTTTGTTTATCTTTTTCTTTCCATTTATGTTTCTGTTTCTGTTTCTGTCTGTGTATCTGTCTCTTCATCTTATTCTGTCTCTCTGCCTTTCTTTCTCCCAGCTTCACTTCTTCCCCGGCAGGCAGCCAGGGAGTTAGTGAGGTAGAGAGGAAGTTTTTCTTCCTCTCTTACTTTTCGCCTCTATGCCTTGCCATGTCTCTTTCTTTCTCTGTCTCTCTGAGACAGAGACTGTCGCCTTTCTGTTTCTCTGTCTCTCTGCCCTTTTGTCTCTTTTTTGTCTTTCTGCTTTTCTGTCGCTCTGTCTCTCGCTCTTTCAAGTTGTCTGCTGAATATTTTTCTTACATAGACCATTATCTGGACTTGAACCAGAGACGCAGAGACAGAGAAACAGAGTGGCAGAGATGTGGTAGTGTCTGCAGACAGAGAGGCAGAGAGGCAGGGAATCAGGGAAGCGGAGAGGTAGGGAGGAATGGAGGCAGGAGGGATGCACTGGAAAATCCTTCAGGGGCGCCTTTCCTCTGAGATGGTTGCATTTGACTGATAAGTTCGTTGAGCATGATGGGAGGGAGAAGGAGGGGTGCACCCGAGCTTTCCCGGACTAGCGCCTTTTCCCTGTCAGTGGAGCACCACCTTTCCGTGAGGCGGTACATTCTTTCTTGTATCATTCCTGGGTAATACCCGATGCATAAAGTCATCTCATTTACCGGATACAGACTGTGCAAAAAGTATACCCGCTCCGTTGGTGATATTAACAACTGATGCTGGTTCGGGCAGACGGTGAAGGTGGATAACTTCTCGACCAGCTGGGCGGACGGGATCGCCTTCTGCGCCCTCATCCACCATTTCTTCCCGGATGCCTTCGACTTCAATAAGTTAGACCCAAGGAACCGACGCTACAACTTCGATCTCGCCTTCAGGACTGCTGAGTAAGTTCATGTGCACAGTTAAGCTACTTAATTATGCCATGAATATAGCCTAGCGTCGCATAGCCTATAAGAATAGGCGTGGAATCAACCGGCTATAGGAATTCGTAGGCCCAAACGTCAGTCGCATGCAGCGCAGGATAATCGTAAATGTGAAAGGTAATAACCATGAAGAAAACCTGGCGAAGAAAGCCATCGAATCCACTGATCTATGCCGAGCATGAAGGAAATGTAGCACAACGCTATCAACCTAAACTTAGCCAAAGTTCAACGTCATGCGGTGACCCAGTGGAAATGAATCACGCCAAAAACAGCTGGAAGAAAACTCTGGTGTATTCAACGTCAGCGGTCCCGGTAGCCGGCTGCCACGACCACGGAGTCCAAAGCAGCTATAAACCCGGCAGTAATTGTTGTACGTATGTAAATGTTCTGACTACCGAACACAGGTGTTCATTGTCACCTGTTACCCGGCGCCCATCCAGGAATTGTAATGGGGCAGGCACTGGTCTGGAAAGGCGCCATTTCCTTGGAGAATCGCCATTGCGGAGATTTCTTGAGGGACGACTTCGGCTGAAGCAATTCGCTGAGCATGGTGGAATGGGGTGGGGGTGCGCGCAAGCATCATGGAGGTGTGCCTTTTACCTGTCAGAGGGACGCCATCTTTCCATGGTGGGGGGGGCGACACAATTACACACTTCGGAAGAACACTTGCATAACATAATACCATATTGTCATTGCATTGTCAAAGGTCAATGGAATACGGTCGGATCAAGTTTCCTGCATATTCTACGCAATGTCATCGCACACAGAGTGCCGTTGTTCTTCCTGAAGTTATGTCTGTAATTGGCATCAGTGTCTCTAGAATCGAATAGCCATCTAATGCATGACATTAGATGGCTAAGTAATGCTCTGAGGTGACCTGACCTCGTGTGATCTAACCTTGTTTGACCTGATTTGACTTTTCTGTTTGCTTACTTTCCAAGCGGTTATCGTTTCCTTCATTTCATTGTCAAGTAGTCGTTGCATCAGTCTATTATATATGTTGTCTAAATGTGAGCTCAGGTCAGGTGACGAGGTCAGAAGCTGGACAGTTTGCAACAATGCTGTATGTATCATATCATGTATCATATCAGTTCGCCTTGGGAACGAAATGTTTATACTTCAGGATCTCCCCCGGTTTTGCGCGTAGTTTTTTTTGTGCTGTGAACGTAGCACTACGTCACTTGTTAGAAGCTATTTCTTTGGCTGGCTGCGCCGGTTGTGAAGTGTTAGTTCTTTGGAACGTGTTAGGTTTTCTACTGCGGTCGCTTCGTAAGCGAAATATATCTCGAATAATTTGAACTTCATTATATTATTATGAACATCAGGATGTCATTTCAAATGACATTGATTATGTTGGTCATCCATTTCATAGTTTCACCCATTAAAGCTCATTAACGTTTGACATATTTTCAACCATGATTTGTATCACATGCTCTGTATCATTTTCGGCGTAAGAAAATTCCAGAAACTTTAATCTTCCCCACGTACGGTGACAAAAAAAAATAGGAAGATTGATCTAATCTCACGTCAGTAGCCTTGGCCTTCATTAAGATTTCGAGATAGCAGAGCTGTTGGTCTTGATGAAAGAACAGCATGATCTGAGTTTGGCATTGACATGTCGCAACTATTCCGAATTGCATCACTTTGAAGATTTTGGACATTATTATCACATGCTCAAAGTCAATAATCTTTGCTGATCTTGATCTGAAAATTGCACTAGATATGCACAACAGATGCATAAGAAGGTACGTTTGGTGTATCTGTGTGTACTCATTTAGGTGCTATCTCGGAAAAAAACGAAGGGGCGAGGAGTAATGCACGTACCGCTGATGCAATGCTTTCAGAATTTCCAAATTAATTGCGTATTCATCGCAGAATGTGATATATTTCACATCATTCGACCATGCTGCATTGTTAGGGTACTTGGCCATACTTGCATTGTGTGCAGTGATCCGATGACTTCAGTACATTATTTGGCAATGAGATCATCAAGTTTTTCCATGATCACTTGGTATGTATAAATGCTTCCTGAAGAACATGTGGCTCTCAGCTTCAATCCTGGGAAAGCAGTTTTCCTAAATATGGAAATGGTCTGCAAAAATTGTAAGGTTCCAAAACTGTACGAATGTTGGTGCAGTTTTCCAAAGACTTCGAAAAATTGAATGCCGTCCTTTGGCACGATTCTCGTTTTTATGATTTTGTTTCATGTATCACTACAGGCCCGATGTGGCATTTAGTTCCGTTGGTGAAAAAAAGAAAGATTGCCCGATTTTTCATCATCTAAAAATTGCAATGCCCGAATAATACTTCACTTATTTTGCTGATGCAATTAAAACTTTAATGAGAGTTCATCGTTGTGCCAAACGTTGTGGCTTAAGCGTACTGTTTACTTGTGCCAAGTGATTTGGTGTTTCTGTTTAGACTTGGTGCATCAAGTGGTTCTGTTTCTCAAATTAGAAACCCTGTTATGCACTTCCCAATGCATTTTGACTTTTTATCAACAAACGATATGCTTGCAGGTATTGGCAAGCACCACCATTCACTATTCTGGAAAGTAAGAAGTTATTATTATTTTCTGTAGAAAATGTCGTGAAGTGCAGAAATTTAGGACAAGGCTGTCTTCCCACACTATTTCTCATCACAAAATTATGCCTGACTGTGTCCAAACTTATTGGACTTATTTTTTCTTCAACAAGAAAATGCTGGAAAACATACTGCAGCAATAGGAAATTGAAGGAAACTTGAAAGGAAATGCAGTGCTGTGAAATCACATAGGCAGGACACTTTGGCTCTGGATTCCTTTTGTGCAGCAGACACAGAGGCGCAGCCAAGGGAGGACCAGGCCCCCCCCCCTCCACACTAGGAACCAAAAATACACTAAGTCAAAGAAGAAATTTGAGATATTCACCACGCAAATCTAAACATTTTCGGAGCGTTTCACGCGCCGAGAGCGCTCTCTTTCACATTGTTGGGGGGTGGGGGGTCGAGCTCCCATTAAGCAAATTCTGGATGCACTCCTGAGCAGACATGACACTTCCTTGACCTCTGCGCATCTCTACCCCATCCCTGCTGAGCAAAATATTGCTTGATGTATTCCCACCTTTACCGTCTTACGCCCATGGACGATATGCGTACACGCGAAGGCTTATTAAGCGAGTTTTCAAACGGAACGGCAAACACAAATATATTATTTGACAAATATATTACACCTTCTCCGTGGTTACCATAGGGCAAACTCTGCCCATCTGGCGAAAGCTGAAGTATTATTCGATTTGAATTTGCTCTTCACCAATGTCTTCATTTTGCCCGTTCACTCATCACACTTCACTATATATATACTCACTATATTCACTATATGCACATATGTAAATGCATGCATATTGCACACCATAATACGCACCGTATGAATGACGAATACCTTATTCAGGTAGCTTGCATGTGTTGGAATAAATCCCCGGAGATATGGGCATGGTCTGTACGTGAAGTGACCTGACCATACGGACGTGTTTCAGCCTGCGGGCGGGTATATTCCCGCTGCTGGAGCCCGGCGACATGGTGGCGATGGAGAAGCCCGACTGGAAGAGCGTGTTCGCCTACGTCCAGTCCATCTATAGCGTGCTGAAGTGAGGTGGCCACACATCGCTTCGCCACCTACAGCTGATGCTCCTTGGTAGCCCCGCCTGCCCGCTCCCAGCACCCAGCGACACCCTCAGTGTGCTTTAGTGTGTGGTGATGACTCTAGATTGTTGTCGGGTTGACATACAGTGACGCAGGTTTTCGAGCCATGACAACATCTAGTTAATGCGGTGTCTCCATAGATGTCAATGCACAGTACCCGCGATATTCTTTTGCACAGCGTACAAGCATGTTCATAGTCCAAAGCGCAATTGCTCGGCAGCACATGTTCCCTACGCACTATCCAGCGCTTGCAATGAATGGAGGCGGATTCTGGACTTGTTGGTGACGTCACGATCAGTCGCTTCCATCCGTCTGTTCATCACCGAGCTGTTGGTTCAATTTGAAGAGTAGCGGTATTTCCTCGTGCCTCGGTCAGCTTGACGGCCACCAGCCTTGTCCGTGACTAACTGGGCCACGACCAGCTGATCTGGTTCGGGGCCCGGCGCGGCGCTTCTCAGAAACCATGTGTTGTTTGGCAGCGGTGGCGGTATGCTGTACTGGCAGACGGTACCATCTCGCCCAATCTATTTCGGTGCGCTGTGATCAGTCACTGAAGAACACTGCGATAACGGCTCGTTTGTGTGGTCGGGATCAATGTCTTGCAGCACTATGTAGCACATATATGCCACTATGCAGCGGGTACATAGCGGCATATATGCTTCATGTTTA
Organism: Ashinkailepas kermadecensis; assembly: GCA_034440615.1. NCBI lineage: Eukaryota > Metazoa > Arthropoda > Thecostraca > Neolepadidae > Ashinkailepas > Ashinkailepas kermadecensis. Next base: position 362,974 of record JAOTOM010004774.1, on the reverse strand, counting down.
TAAGCGACGATTAACATTAAGAAAGTGCAGCCACTGACAAAGCAGCGATTAACGTTAACAACGGCCATTGACAGAGCAGCGATGAAAGAGGCGCATTTTGCGACAGGTTGCCTGAAAGCAAATACCACGGCTACCCTTTGAATAGCATCAGATTCGTGAAGTGATAACAATGCTTTCTTAACCAACAAATAAAACCTACAGAAGAAGTGCTTGTCAGATTCCCTGCAAACAACATTAAATAGGCATATGCATGGATTCCATAACATGCCGTGCGAATCTCAGCACTGAGTTCGCGCTCTGAACCTGAACTCTGGCTGCGGGCACGGAACTTAGGCTCTGAACCTGGGCATGCAGTAACTGGGCAGGTAGTACCTGGTCAGGTAGTGCCTGGTAGAACCTGGACAGGCTGTACCTGGGCAGGCAGCGCCAGGGCAGGCAGTACCTGGGCAGGCAATACCTGGGGAGGCTGTACCTGGGTAGGCAATGCCTGGACAGGCAGTACCTGGTCAGGTAGTGCCTGGTAGTACCTGGGCAGGCTGTACCTGGGCAGGCAGTATCTGGGCAGGCAGTACCTGAGCAGGCTGTACCTGGGCAGGCAGCGCCAGGGCAGACAGTACCTGGGCAGGCAGTACCTGGACAGGCAGTACCTGGACAGGCAGTACCTGGACAGGCGGTACCTGGGCAGGCTGTACCTGGCCAACTAGTGCCCGGGCAGGCAGTACCAGGGCAGGCAGTACCGTCACCTGCCGCCACACTAAACAGCTTCTTGAGGACGAATAATTAGACGAGGAAGAGAGGGACGAAGGACGAAGAAGTTACTTTGTGACTTACCGAACACCGATGGTGGCCGCCCCAACGGCGACGGCTGTTTCGGTGGTCACGACCGACACGATGAAACTGCAATAAATTGAGCTCAACTGAACTGAAATGAGTGGGTGCGGTCCGGTTCAGATTTCTCACCTGTGTGCGTAGAACTGAAACCGCCTTCCAAGTGTTTGTCGGGTCGCCGCTTCCGCTTCCTGTGGTAAATGTACTTCAGGAAGATTGGTTTCATCAGGTGCCGAGGACTGCGGATCTTGGTGTGAAATTACGGACTTTTGATGGGTGCTCCGAACCGTCACCGCCACTGGGGCAGTGTTGTATGACTCGCCTGCTTAACATCAAACCAAATTACGCTGGCGGATTCGCATCACACTTCCAACCGAATTGCAACCAAATTGGGCTGCATCACACTTACTCGGCCAAGAGCACAGCTAGGCATGCCCTTCGTCCGAACCTATCCTATACCTTGCCAGACATCACACCACTGCTGGGGTATATTTGGCCAGTTGAAGTGGGTTCTCTTGAAGATTCTGCCGTCGAACGAAATAAACGTTTCCCCATTTGCTGCCTATGGATTTGTAGCGAGCAGATGACGCCAGCACACGCTGCCAACTTCTGGTTTCCAAATTCCAACGCAACTAGGTATATCGTCACAGCCAACGGTCTAACAGTCAGAACAGTCACCACATCTACATTTGTCAATTAAAAGCGTGAGTTTCCTGAACGTATATTTTACACTGACATGTGCCACAGAAGTTAAGGGAGCATCGCTCACTGCTTTAATTTTGGAGGCAGTGCCCCCTCTGCCCCTTCCCCTGTTTCCCATGCCTCTAGATTGGACAGGTAACTTAACTTTTTGCTAAATTGCTGCTGTCTGGTTGATATTTTTATTTGCCTAACGAAAGGAGCTGGGCTCGCCCTCTGAAATTTTAATCAAGACCTCCTGTTGTCGGCTGCAGGAACCTTCCGTTGTTGCATGCTACATGGAGCCTTTTGACATCGAAATGAGTAGTTCCCTGTCGTTCCCTGTCCCTACGCGGGTGGGGGTGGGGGACTGGAGGTGACTCCCGGAATCTGCATTCGGTAGCCACGTCGTCGTCAGGTGCAGCATATTGGTCCCCTAGAATATGTAGAATGGACACCGTAAGCGTCACGAGCAGTGAGAGCGTTCGACAATCTTCACCAGGGCGTCCTGTTGTCGGCTGCGGAAGCCTTCTGAAATCAGTGCAAATGAGCCCGTCGTTTCAAGTCTAGATCGGTCTTCTGAAGTCTGCATGTGGTCTTTATACGTGTAATGAGCTGATCGGGCCTTCCGAAAGCTGCATCGGGGCCAATGGTGCCCTTTTACGAAAACAATTGGACGTGCGCATCAAAGGCATTACAAACAATTGAACTGAGTCAGGGTGCTATACAATCCTACTTGGGCTGTTCGAGTAGAGATATGCTAAGCGGATGAAGAGGGGGAGGACGGAGGTGGAGGTAGTGGTGCGTTCTGAATTGTCCCGACTGAACCTTGAGCGGACACAATTTAGCACTGAGGGATACGTGCCCAGGGACAAACTTGATCAACATCAATTGGGGTGGGGTGGAATGGAGGAATTGGATTGAATTCGCATGGATGAAATTGGAGAACCCAAATCGGCTTCGAAGCCCACCCCATATGGTTCCATGCTAAAAGCTGTAATTATTGGGAGGAGCGAGCACGCTAGAGTTGAGGAGGCTCGCCACCCCATTCCTTCTCAAGCGTGTAAAGTTCCACCTCTGCACGTGCCCTTGAAAGGCATACGAAGCGGCACCCGTGATCAGGGCCTCCTGTTCTGTGCTGCATCTCCTGAAATCTGCATAAGAAACCTCTTGCTGTTGCATGCTGCGAGCAGGCTATTTAAATTTGTATAAGGTTGTTGCTCTTCGTCGTTGTGGGCTAAGGATGCTTTCTGAAATCTGCATCAAGGAGCATCCGTCGTTGTGAGGTATGGATCGGACTCCTGAAATATGTACAAGGGGCTTCCATGAGGTATGGGAGCCTTCTAAAGCTATCATGACGTCATTCAGGTTAGGGCTTCAGCGGCCTCTCAAGATCCATGTGAGGGGCCTCCTGTTGTTGCAAGTGCTCCGGAAATATGAACCAGAGGCCTCTCGCAAATGTGAGCTGCAGCTGAGACTTTCTGCTATCTGTAGGTGACAGGCCTCCTGTAGTTTTCAACTCCAGGCCCTCTATATCTTCCGAAGGGGCTCATTTCGCAATAGAAGGGACGGATGCTATACTCATGGCCTACTTCTAAGTCCTTAAGTTCATATGATTTACATTGTGTGTGTACATATGTTCTAGGCGCCCTTAGGGACAGTGAATATCCAACACTGTTGAGACCTCTTTTATTTAATGATCGTGATGAAAACGTTTGTGAGCTTCAATTGTTTTTTTTTAGGGACCCGGGCATTCTTGTTGAACCATGTAAATGATATGCACTATTTTCAACTTCACTAAGCACAGTAGGAGTGCTCCAGACCTCTGTGCTTGCAACATGTGACAAAGGGAGCAAACCGCTCTTGTTGTAAAGGGACCGCTGGCTCTCTGTCCTACCCCCACTCCTTCCCCAGTTCCGCCGTATATGTTGATATCGTCACTAAATGCTGTAAATGTTTCCAATAATGAATGCAGTTCTGCAAAAAAACATTTTTTAGAAAACAAAAAGCATGACAAAAACATGAATGAAGAGAGGAGCGTTAGAGTCTTATGATGAAGAGCGTTACAAATGAACCGTTCAGCTTAGCCTCTCCAACCCAAATACATCGTGACATGGACTTGTATACAGACAGCCACGTAATTCGTTTTGCTGGCACATGCAACACAAGCTCTGCTCTATTTCATAATATCACTATGGATGGAATGAGGTTTAACCGTTTTGTATTAATGCTATTTTGATTCTGCCTGCAAAGGCACTTCATGTTTTTATGTCTCAACACGAAGGTGGCATGGTTCGAATATACATACTGCTACATATTTGAATTGCACAGTAGATATAGCTAATAAGACTTTTCTGCTTAATCACATAATATTTATATATTTGCTTCCTTCAGGAGATTTACAAAGAGCGAGCATGTATTGTAGCTGAAATAATGTTTTCCCCTAATTGACAGTTCCACAATCATAACCGACATTACAACATCAACTGATCGCTTTTATGACACAAAGCCGACAGTATACGTTAGCTGAAAAAAGCATCATGGCTTTCTGACAAATGAGCTCGGCGCCATATAAAGCCAAACATTGGCATCTGCGTTTCGTGTTGTGAGTTATATTAGACCTGAATGTGCACAAGCGCAAAATTTGACCACGTTAAGCTAATTAGTGCGACACAAAGACATAATGAACTACACTACATCCACGCCATAACAAAAACGGTCACTCCTCCACTCCATGGAATAAGTTGACTGACGCTTATCACAAACACAAACGACTCGCGTGATGGGGAAGCACCCTGTTTTCGCACGACGTGATGTCACTAGTTTGACTTAGTCTGATCGTGTGAATGTGGCCACCGAACTGCCGACCCACACTGAGGGCGCCGCCCCACACTGAGGGCGCCGACCCATGCTGAGGGCGCCGACCCACATTGAGGGCGCCGACCCACACTGAGGGCGCCGACCCATGCTGAGGGCGCCGACCCACACTGAGGGCGCCGACCCACACTGAGGGCGCCGACCCACACTGAGTGCGCCGACCCACACTGAGGGCGCCGACCCACACTGAGGGCGCCGACCCATGCTGAGGGCGTCGACCCACACTGAGGGCGCCGACCCACACTGAGGGCGCCGAGCCACACTGAGGGCGCCGACCCACACTGAGGGCGCCGACCCATACTGAGGACACCGACCCACGCTGAGGGCGCCGATCCATCCTAAGGACACCGACCCACGCTGAGGTCTCCGACTCGCTCTGAGGGTGCCGACTCGCTCTGAGGGCGCCGGTCCACTCTGAGGGCGCAGACTCGCTCTGAAGGCACCAGCCAACTCCAAGGCTGGTGAAGGTCGCACCATCCACGGAACCTGGGTGGGAACGGTCAATTCCATGTCGCCGAATGTCTTCGAAGTGCGACTGCCGGGCTGAATACGACACTCTTCCCATACTTGCTTCGCCATGGAGCGCCAGGCAGAGACGGTGTTGCGTCTACGCCTTCTGCGGGGCCATCGGTGTATCCCGAGATGGTGCACCCTTGTAATCCTGTCAAAGGATCATGTGTCAACGTGCGAATGCGGTATGATTGAAAGTGACGCACGACTATACATTTTAAATGATATAAATTGCCTAAGGTATATTGAATTTACCTGACAGGTCAGTTGCCGACCTGTCAGATAACTATATTGACTTAGCCCTACTCCGGCAAGGGGAAGGGTTCTGCCCCTCCTGCCGTTCTTCGCCTACCATTCCCCTAACCCTTCGTAATAAAGGCCTGAAATGCAGTGACATACCTTTCGTTATTCTACTTCGCACAACAGTTTTGTGTCATACCATTTTGGAGGTGGATCCAGGGGTAGTGAATATTAGGAGGGAAATCCTACGATGATTTCGCGGAGGCTTAGCAGAAGCACATGCATATCAATTTTTTTATTGTTTTACTGCTCAGGTGACCATACATTGGAAATTAGCTGCTCATACTAGCTTGCGTACATACGGAAACGGTTATTTTGAGCCTGGTCATGTCAGGGGCAGATCCAGGAGAGGCCAAAATGGCAACAAGTGATAGGTTTTACAAAAAAAAGGCAACAGACGTTTTCAGAGGCTGTGATCAAATTTTGGTATCAATCAAAATGTTTGGGATGGTGTGTATTGGTCGATTTGTGATGAAACGCACCCAATGGCAGGTCAAGGAAGGGATGAGTAAATCCAGCACAAACGATTATAATGCATCAAAAGCGGTAGCGGAGCCGGAAAATTTCCCCGGTGATCGATGCTACTAGTAGCTTTCCCACTCAGGTCTCTCAGGGTCCTGACTATTATGACTTCCTGACGACGCGTCTGGATTCAAAGTAAGTATTGCTATTATATAAGCTATTATATATATATATATATATATATATATATATATATATAAGCAGTTCAGACGACGCCAGCTGCTTGTGACGGCTACCTGGTAGCGCTGCTTCCTTTTCGCCACCACGAAGAAGATGATGAGGCCCAAGATGATGACGGCGATCACGACGCCGACAATAATGGCCACCGTCTGTGTACTGCCGGGCTGTCGGCTCGGATCCGTCTGGGAACCAGACAGCGCTGATAAAACAACCTGAAGCCGATTCTCTCGTCGAACAACTTGATTAGCCGATTTCCTTGTCGAATCTCTTAGCTGCCTTAGATGCGATTAGATAGCGAATCTCTTAGCTGCCATTCACGCCGACAATACTATAGATAAGACGGTGAAATAAATGTTTCAAAGGCACTCATGATCGCACAGAAGACAGAAGTTCCATATTTAGCCGACAGAAAACGTTTCGAGCTTCAAACTGTCCTCCGTAAAATGTGCTTTGTAACGGTTACGTGACGACCACGTGACCTAGTAAAGTGATTATTTTACCGGTGCCAAGGCGTAGCATAAGACACGGGTTATATTGCAGTGTTAAAGATGGCAATGTACCGCACACGTGTGTGATATGTTTTTATACATTATTTTTTAAACTATTTGATTTCAAGTTGATAGATCAAGTAACATTTCTGAAATCACAAAAATGTATCAGCGTTTTACAAATAGTTCAAGAGGCACGACCCCAGTAAGCTTTCGGACCGCGACGCGAAACATCATACGAAATATTGCGTTTGTAATACAATTATGATCAATTTCGCATAGCTATAAGCTAATTGAGGTGTATTTATGCTCTACATCTTACTTTAATGTTCTAAAAGTATGCCTATTATGTTCATGGTGCTGCAAGAGCATCACCAGACCAGACCAAAGTGTCTAACATTAAACATTCTCGCCGGCACATTCCCTCGTGAAAACAACGCTGGGCGTATATAAATCATACAGCAGCACAGGGAAGATGACGGCGAGATGGACACAGGACATGGAGGAACCCCAAGAACGTCTCACAGTGATGAATACAGGACATGTAGACACCCCAAGAACGTCTCTGCGTGATGAATACAGGACATGGAGGAACCCCAAGAACGTCTCAGCGTAATGAACACAGGACACGGAGGCACCCCAAGGACGTCCCCAGCGTGTGGAGGAGATTGGGGAGAGGGCACTATGCGGATGTTTCCCTGATCCCAGAACGCCCACGTTGATGCATGACATTGAGAGTATATTTCTTTCGTCGTTCAGCAAAACAGTGTTGATACGGATTGTCCACCAGGACTACCAAAAGTACCTGCATGGAGGCAATGAGGTCTGTGAGCTTGCTCAGCATTGTCCTACTCACGGAACATTTTCGTACCATTTCTTCACGGATAAAGTTCACTTACTCTCCAGGCAATCGCTGCTGTAAAGGGTGCACTGATCGACTCCATCAGCTCATGGCCAAATGGTCCGAGGAAGGGTGGCTGACTTCATCGCGTGTGGACCTCGCCTCTGCCGGTCGCGATGCGCGGAAGGTATTTTACTCAAGAATTCCGGTAACTGGTAACTTCTTTCTGCGTACTTGATGGTAATCACGATTCCATGTGTAACAAAAGTCGCAACGTGGAATGGTACATGCTTATGTTTGTCATCCTTGTGCAATGTTCGCGTTCGTTACGTCGAAGCAGTTGAGTGGCTGTTCTAGTGCGAGAAACATGGGCATGGCATGGTGACCGCATGGCAGTTTGTCCAGCGTCATTGAACCGCACCCAACCCTGGCGCCGATAAGCCCGCCGTCAGCCACTCACAGCGTTGTTGAACTTAACCAGCCACTCGGAGACGGGTGTCAGCTGTTCGACCATGGCCTTCCCATTCAGCTGATCATCTCCGGTCAGCTCGGCCAGCTGGTCCTTGAACGGCTTCGAGTTTCCAGCTGCCAAGATATTTCTGAAAATGTACCGACAGGGTAACGTTCCAGTTCTTTGTGATGTACCGCTACATGTCCCCTCCTACTAGGAAGCGATGTCATGCATAATACTAGCACCTACAGCTCCACATTAATCATGCTACCTTATTGCACTTGTATTCTAAGACTCTGCATAGTTAATGTAAGGCCTGTTCTCCTCCAATACCACCGATTCACACTTCTCGCAAATACACTGACTGATGCGAATAATTTACAGCAAATTAAAGTACATCCGTAGTTATATATCGGTTGATAAATTATTATATTACGGCATAACTACACGGTTCCAGTTTGTCGAATCCACACGTTCTCGATGACATCCAACCGCGCAGATTCACCTGTCCTCACCTGATTTTCCTGCCCAGGTCGACGCTGTCGAATATTGCACACTGGGAAAGTGATTCGCCGGCGGCAACGTACATCCTACAGTCGAACTTGTGTGCGCTGAACATGGCAATGCCTCCAATCAGCCGCCTGGCAGACGAGACAACGCAGTTACTTATCACACAGCCCACACTCGGGGTGCTCTCCCGTTAGTGAGCTAGTTATTTGTGATTTAGACCCAGTCGACTGAGATCATGTGATGTTCATGTAATCCCCCGGCTTGTCTTAGCCGTACATGGAGATATACACAGGGCAATACTCATGTGGCAAATATGATAAATTGCCGCATATTTGTGGGATGCCCTTGAACACACCCTCGATGACAGGCTTCCGGTCATAGCACTGGTGCTCACGGCGGGGATATATTAATATCTGGTCAGATGAATACATGACAGCTCTGGTGACTGATGGTGATCAGGCAGAGAATTGCATCATCTCACATGATCGTGGTTAGATAGCATTACAATGGTTCAGATTGCACCTTCTCACCTGAGGTGGTTGCTAAGCAGGGAATCGTGCCCTCCCACCTGACGTGGTGGTTAGGCAGGTGCTACAATTTCCCATCTGAGACGGTGGATAGGCAGGGCATTCCTCCTTTTTACCTCAGGTGGTGGTCAGGCAGGGTATTGCTACTTCCAACATGAGACTGCGGTCAGACGAGGTATTGCACCCTCTCACCTGAGGTGGTAGTTAGGCAGGGTCAGTGTACCGTCCGAGAACGCGTCGAAGTGCGTTTCATCCCTCTCTTCGGGCGGCGAGACACCCTGGTAAGTTTTCCTGCGCAACACGAAGTGTAATAGTCTATTGGGCAGTCATCACAGCAGAGGTCCATCGGGGCTGACTGGGAGTTCTAGGGTGGACGCTATGGGTACACAAGTCCACGCACCTGTCATTCATTTAGGTTTATACATTAACCGAACACTAATGCTATGAGGAACCTTGCAATGACGCTTTACTCTAAAAGTTACGCATTGCCTAAAAATTAGTGACAAGTTATTGGTAGGTACATGCCATGTTCGTGATGTTCGAACTTGTCCTCGTCAAGCATGGCACATGAAACATAATGTTTCGGCAAGCCGCTTCGGTTCACCGGATACCTGATCTGGAGACCCGAGTTCCAGTCCCACCAGCGCCAAAATGTGGACATAATACGACTCAACAGAAATGCTGTCCAATGCATGCCCCTCTATGGGCACGTATGGTTAACACTTCTGTCAGTGTTAGAATACCCGATGGGAGACAAGTACAGGGTTAGAATATCCAATGGCGGGCACAGACACCACAGTTACCACGTGACGGGACATAGTGTCAGTATATCCAATGAGGGACACGGCCCACCGCAGTTACCACGTGACGGGGTACATGGTCAGAATATCCAATGAGGGACACGGCCACCGTAGTTACCATGTGACGGGGTACATGGTCAGAATATCCAATGAGGGACACGGCCGCCGTAGTTACCATGTGACGGGGCACATGGTCAGAATGTCCAGTTGGGGACACGGCCACCGTAGTTGCCATGTGACGGGGCACATGGTCAGAATGTCCAGTTGGGGACACGGCCACCGTAGTTACCACGTGACGGGGCACATGGTCAGAATGTCCAGTTGGGGACACGGCCACCGTAGTTACCACGTGACGGGGCACATGGTCAGAATGTCCAGTTGGGGACACGGCCACCGTAGTTACCACGTGACGGGGCACATGGTCAGAATGTCCAGTTGGGGACACGCCACCGTAGTTACCTTGTGACGGGGCACATGGTCAGGATGTCCAGTTGAGGACACGGCCACCGTAGATATCAAGTGGCGGGGCGAGTGGGCCCACCTCTTTGTCTGATCTGTCCTTAAAGATGTGTTACCGTTGAAAGGATTACGCAGTTATTGCATAGCATTATGTATTACAAAACAGCAACGTGATTTTCCCTTCCTCCATTCCTCCAGTGCAGGACAGATCATTTCCATTACAGCTTTGATTGCCAGCTGCTGAATAAAATGTTTCCTGTATAGCAATAGCCAGCAATATCAATAGTTATGGGTACGGCAGGAACACCAATCTGTACAGTTCTAAAGTATGGTGCCTGGTAAATAACCTGCGATTTTATTTCTGCAGAAAACCTCGTTTTACCTCTACGACGGGGAAGTGAGGGGATCGGCTGCTTGTGTCTGTGTTGGACAGGAGCATAGGAACATGGCAATAGCAGAGGCTGGGTTTTCCAGCAGCTGAACTGAAAATTTTGACCGTAAAAATAAAAACAGTAATAATGTTGGGGCTCCAGAACGAAAATTACCGAATTCCCTTTTTTGACGCTAAGTGACTGTGGGAGTGGCACGTAGACCGATGCAGAAGATAGTCACTGCCTTATCCCTCTGGTTGCTTCAATTTCGTTCCTGCACCCATGGGTTGGATCTCCACCCGAAAACTAAAGGTGGCGACGCCACTGCTCATTGCCTCCATGCATTTCATCCCACCAATAATGTTCAAACTTCTCCACCCAGGACGCGGGCTTTACAGTTCAAGCCACGATGCTTTGCAAAGCGTTGGCTAAGCTACTGCCGGCATAAGTGTAAGTTTCTGAAAATTATTGGGGGAGGAATGAAACTGTTCATCAGGCATGAGGCAGTTATAAATTATTTTGGTCATGTGTTTCACTTGAATTACTTTCCAGGTATGTCTGAGCCAAAGGCCTCTTCGGTGGTGCCTCTTCAGCTTGATGTTGAGGGATTTGCGACGAAATTGGTGGGATTGTCGCTTTGGAGGGTGCACGTCTATTGACGAAAAACAAATGTTATATCTCAAGTATGCTGTTTTGCTAACACGTTACTTCGATGCGCTTGTCTCCACCTGATGTACCTGAGCAGTAGACTGGGTTGCACAGCATGTATGAATGTCACGATTCAACAATAAAACACGTGTCATTATGCTGCAGAATTATAAGAGAAAGGCGAAGGCAATTCAGTGCAGGTAGAAGAATTACAGTTGCACAAGCAGTGTGTGGGGTTAAATCATTCACATGGAAAATAAGTGACTCAGCCCAGTCGCAATTATTCCTGGTCGTGCGCTGGCGCGCCAGGATTTAGTACACTGTGTGAGGAGCGGACCTTGCTTCTGCTTCCCATCTCCACACCTCTGTGCTATTCATCTCCATCTTCTGCCTATCTAAATCCAAACCACTCCTACTTCCTGACTCAGCTCAATAACCCCCTTTAATCCTCGTGTTCCTAGGTCTACACCATTCCTGTCTCTGGTTCCGGCCTTCCGAACTCCACACGAGTTCTCTCTCCACGCCTTATCTTAAAAAATCCGCGCGATCGTTTTCTTCTACTGCGTTTCGCCAACTTCGGTGCGCGTCGGACTCACTTGTACTCCCACCACCTGGCGTTGTACTGCGTCTCGGTGATGCGGCCCATCATGACGTCAGCGTGCCAGCGCAGAGCCGCCATCGACGCCGCTAACCGAGGCAGGAGCTGGCACAACACAGAGGAGCACATATTTAGTTTGCAAAGAACCCCGTGACAACAAATACAAGTACACAACTACCCGTGACGACATTATAACGTGAACACCACATATTGTATGAGTTTGGACCACCATTTTGCTTTTCATGTAAAACTACCGTCACACAGCCCACCTTATCTACAGCAGTGCTAATACCTGTATCCATGGAGCATTGACCAGTTCTCGATTGATATATGTTGATATATTGATGATATATTGATTGATATATTGATATATTGATATATGTCGGGAACTTACCTTCCAACAACTTCGCAAGACAGGGCAAACGTGTTATCGCAGGGTGGGGTAGCCGCATCATCGTGACAAAATGTGGCCATCCGTGTGTAGTGTGGCCGGCTCACACACGAGACCAGTGGGCGGCTGGCTCCACCTAGCAGTGGCCGGCTCACACACGAGACCAGTGGGCGGCTGGCTCCACCTAGCGGTGGCCGGCTCACACACGAGACCAGTGGGCGGCTGGCTCCACCTAGCGGTGGCCGGCTCACACACGAGACCAGTGGGCGGCTGGCTCCACCTGGCGGTGGCCGGCTCACACACGAGACCAGTGGGCGGCTGGCTCCACCTAGCGGGGTCGCAAGCTGCATGGCGGTGCAGCATCTGCTGGCCGTCTGGGATGACTATTGGACAGGGAGCCAATCAGCGGTCGCCACGCACTCCACTGCTGACCGGGGCGGGCCAGCGGGCCACAGTGAAGTCGGAGCTGGACGATCGCTAGCATTAGTGTTGTTATTTTAGGAATTTTCAAACCGTGTTCCAACCAACGATGATAAAGGTGGAATCACCTTTATCCGATGATTAAGGTGATGGCTACCCATGATTTGTGCAGGGTGGTGCCTTGGTAGAGATTCACTACTTCTACTGTGAAGGCAATTGCGACAGTTGCGTTAGTATATTTGAAAACTGCTCGCGAAGTTGAATAAGATAGTCTTGCGTGTCCTTTAGATGGGCTGGTACAAAGATGAGAAGCTGGGAAACGATTTTCCCTAGTAGCCAAGTGACCAAAGTCATCAAGTCACTTGGTTTGTGCTCCTCTGTGTTGTGCCTTCCCAACAACTTCTTTCGATTCGGATACAGATACTACCCGGAAAAACGGCACAGCTATGGGCAGCCGCATCGCACCACATCCAGCAGTGATCTTTGTGAACTCCATCCAAACATTGCCACAGACATCAACACCGCATCAACCAGCCACCAACGTGAGATATATAGATGACATTTCCGGCAGATGAACCCAGGGCTTAGACTCTGAATATTCATTTTTGCATACGTGAACCGCTTCCATCCCAAGCTAAAATGCACCATAGAGAGAAGTGATCAGTCTACCAACGACCAAATTTCCTTTCTCGACACACTTCTAACGGTCAACAGTGACCTGACCTATACGACATAACCTTTCAATAACCAATGGCAGCTCCTATTATCCTCCCATACAAATCGGCTCCCCCTATCCAAACTAAAAGTTCCGTTTGATATGCTCGGTTGCTGAGAGCAAAGCGTCTTGGTTCTGATAAGTTTGCCGAAAAAATAGGTGTGGAAAATATCGAAAATCGTCTTCTATTCAACGGCTTTCCTCATCCAAACCAGTTCCCGATACAGCATGACAATACACATATGTAGGCATGCTTTTCTAGCAACAAGCGAGTTTGTTCATAATTGGGCATGCTTCCCTATGGTAGCCAGGGATTTCGACCGTCGCCAAGTGACTAACGACCAAATATCTGGCCATTACGACTTCCTTGATTGATGCATACACTAACCACCTTTATAGCTTCCATGGCCATCTGTGGGTGCAAACGTTCTCCCAGGTTCAGCCAGAAGTGCAGTCAGAGACCAGTTAAAATTTTACCACACAATCTGCATAAAGGCTAATGATGAGTGGCAATCTTCTACGTTGAATCTGCATCATGACTAAACCGTTAGCACTAGGGCCAGTTACCCCAGACTAAGCTGATTTACCTTGAGCATCTGCGCCATTTGGATGTTCATCCGCTCACTATCTGTGATGTCGAGCGTTGGGAATCCCAGCAAATGTGCAAGGCCCTCCGGCGAGACGGCAGCCAGCGCACGAGCTCCTCCGATGGCTCGATCCAAGCCTGGGGAGCATGTGTCAGTAACGAGTTCGACTTTCGTTGACAAAGGGTTGATAAAGGTTGTCCACTGAGGGACCAAGGGTTCGTCAGGGTTCGTGCGAGGTCCAGCCTGGGCCACTGAGGGCCACTCCGTTAACTGGCACACGGTGCCCAACTCACTTCGCTACACCGCAACAACCGTGTCCGCCACACCGTACTACACTCAACCCAGACCCGGTCTCCTACTGCAACCACTACACTCTACTTCACTGCAGCCCCACGCAGAGCTTGTCCATATCTAAAAACGCGCGCTACCAGGAGCATATGAATCAACGTATTTTTCAGTATTTCGCATTCGCGGAGCTAGAATATTATAGGAATGTGGCATATCCAGCAGTGGCCGGCACCAAATTCGCTGAAAAGTTTCGTTCCCGTCGCTCCAGTTCTCACCGTAGTTCGCGAAGTCTTCGCGGCCTTTGTAGATGAAATCTAGTCCGTCTGACAGCGGCCGAACACGCTCGTTGTACTGTTGCACGACTCCAAACAGCTCTATGAGCTCGATGTAGTCAGACAGAGTAGTGTTGGTCGGGTAAATGGACCTGGCGAAGAAGAATCAATCAATTTGTCAGCGCATGATTCTTCGTCAACGAGCGCCAGTTCCTCTTCAGAATGCACACTACTCTATGTAGTCGGGAAACGCCGTTTTCCTCGTGATGGACGAACACGAACAGGAGGGTCAAAGAGCATGGTCGCCACCACTTGGTGACGTAAGGCCTCATTGATTATATGCATTGTAACGCACACCGATGTCAAACGGACGTGTAATGTTCGGGTGATAACGGGGTCAATACTTGCGACGTTGGTGTAGTCTAAAAACATACACAACGAGGTCTACATTATGTGGACTGTTCATAAGCCACAGTCAGACAGACACTTCAGGGACATGAAATTGTGAGCTTTCGGGACGCAACGAGCCTCACATCACAATCATTCGATACAATGGTTTCCATGCGTTCCCAGATTTATCAGAGGCGAAGAGGCGAACAGCGCATAGTAGTGAAACCGTACAACTCCCGGCGTTGGAATCAACCACCCGATTTATAATATTTGCTACCGGATATAATGGGAACAGAACTGACTGGTTGATCACTCACACGGCGGCGTGCTTGCTGTTGCTGTTTGGGGTGTAACAGCGATCCAACACTCGCGGCAGAAACAGTGTGTTCTCGTTGCCAGGCGCCGCCACGTTCAGCCGGGATGAATAGGTATCGTCAATGTTTGAGGCGTTCAGTCCCAGTCTGACGTATAGCTCTGCAGCAGTCTTCTTCAGAGAGCCCACGTCCAAAGTCTGGACATAGGAAGGCATGGTGTCAGCTTCCTACATGCACAGGAAACATCGTACTGAGACATCATCTGGACCTGTGCTCGATATCAGATGTACCGACACTAACACTGAAGTGATTTGTGAATCCTGGTTGTCTCTTCAGCACAATATCCAAAACCAGAATGCAAGCTGCGAGCTTCATCAATACCACTACAACATGGGAACGAAATGAATGTGCATCATCACCTCCACAACACATAAACTCCACCGGCCACAACCTCCACAGACACAACATGCTTAGATAGACCTTTACTTCACTGCTCACAACCTCCACAATATAAAAACCTCCACAGATTCAAAATCACCAGAGGGGCCATAACCTCCACACAATAAGAAAATCCCACAACTCCAATGGGACTATAGCCTCCGCAGCTTCGAGAGGACGTTGACACGATTAAAACCTCAACAGCTCCGAGGGGACCACAACCTCCGTAGCTCACAACCTCCACAGATTCAGAACCTCCACAACTTCAAAGAAACCTAACCTAAGCCAACTGTCGCTCGGTAGCAGCACGAACTGGGTATTGTCAAAATTAATGCGGAGTAAAGGTCATGATATAGCACGTTGAAGCATAGGTAGCACAATTTCTCGCCAGTGGCTGGATGACACCACTGAACACGTGCTCTTTGCGTGCCAGCATTGTTAGTTTTCCAGAGGTCGGCAACCCACCCGTCGACAGTGGTGGATCCAGACGGGGGATGGGGAAACTGTGACATGCGCCTCGTCACCCCTCCCGATAGCCATGTAGCTCCCCTTCGACTGGAAAGGGTGCCCTTCGGGATGCTTGAGCGCACCCCGCGCAACGGACTTTTCGGCCGATGGCGCCCCTCAGAGTAGAAAAGGTGCTCCTTGCGGAAAATTGTGGCCCCTTCAGAAGATTTCAGTGCACCCATCCCCTCAACGGGTTTTCACACACGATGGCGCCCCTCCAGAATACCCCCCCCCCCGCCCTCCCCCTCCGAGAAAAAAAGAAATCCTGGATCCGCTCCTGCCCGTCGATTCGTGGGAAGGTGATCAGACACTGCGTGCTCTCCATCCCTTCCCCTGACAGGAATTCGCCATGGAGCGCGTGGTCAATGGCGTCACCAGGGCATGACCAGCCGCCACATTGCATGCGGATAAAGTGCAAATGTTGCGCGGGCATCACAATGCAATTCACACTCTAAGCTATGCGTGAAATCGGATACAAATAAGTCCGAACAATGGATTCGCCTTTTCCATACGCTACCGCGCCTCACGTCAGCCTCCCACGGAGCTGCCGGCGGTCTGCTCAGCTCTCGAAAACTAAGGATATCGGCACGAAACTAACGCGTGCTCAATGGCATCATCCTGCCATCTAGCGGTAATTATGGTTGCCTATGCTTCAGAGTTCAGTCTCATGACATTGATTCATTATTCGTTGGGATAATACCACGACCGCGCTGCCATCTAGCGATAGCTCAGGTTATGTTTCTTGACAATTGTGGAGATCTTGAATCTGTAGAGGTTATGAGCTCTCGAAGTTGCGATCCTCTCGGAGCTGTGAAGGTGTTGGCCGTGTGAAAGCTACTGTCCCCTCGGAGCTGTGGAGGTTACGGTCACATCGGAGGTGCGGGAGATTTTGATCGTGTGGAGGTTACGAGCTGTGGAGGTTACAGCACCACTGGTCATTTGAATCTGTGGAAGTTTTTATCGTGCGGAAGTTGTGAGCTGTGGAGGTCAGGGTTTCTATGGGCATTTTGAATCTGTGAAGGTTGTGGTCCGTGGAGGGTATGAGCTGTGGAGATGATGATAGAATGTCTATGCGAAACTAAAATGCATGAGGAACATGTCAAAGGTAAAACAATTGCATGTAAAGAGGGGCGAAAAAAAATAGAGGGAATTATTTTCACAAGTATGCAATGCTCTACAAATTTACCATCAAGGTTAACCCGGCAGTCCCTGGGGTATTTTCAATCACACGGGTCGCTGTGAGGGCTTTTTGCCATTGGTATCTTTGCAATCAATGAACTGATTACGCCGATTCAAACGGTATTCGATGGCCCCATAACTGTAATCGAAATATAATAATTTATATTTGGCTAGAAGTCACTGGTGAGGTCACAGATCATCCTTACCTGCTAAAGCATGGCGACTGGTTGAACATTTTTGGAGATGACCTCACTTGATCTTGACTAACTAGGTGGTCGTGAATGACCTGACCTCAAAATATTAACTCAACATTTCAAATTGGTGTGGAAAATGGCATGCAAGATTTCGGTTCGCTGCCGCGCATCGCCTTTCTTCACTATCCGCGAAAAACCTTATGGAGAGGGGCGTAAAATGCTCACCCCCCCCCCCTCCGAGACAGCGCAGAATAAAGCAAAGTACAGGATGGTGATGATTGGTACATATCACAGACATACAGCTTTGGCTCATATTCTGAAAGCTTTTATAGCACTCTCCTTTCGCTCTAGGAAATGACCTCTTGGTAATTCCGTTCGTTGTTAGTTTCGAGCCTGCGATCTTACGATCAAGAGCCCAGCGTCGTACTGAGGTACCACAACCACGAGATCACGCTATTGCAAAATGCAGAATGGTGATAGTCGGTACATATCACAGACACATGTCTTGACTCATATCCTGAAAGCTTTTATGGCAATGCCTCGAGAATTAGGACCCGGCAGACATTGACATCTCTAGAATAATTCCAGCTGGATTGGCCCGCCGGTTTAATTTAGTTCGATTGTATCGGTTGACAACAAGCAACCGTTTCAGGCGGTAAAATCATCAAATGCGATCGAGTTTGTGATGTCGTTATAATATGACCTGGCTATCTGAAAGCAGACATTTGTATATTCAATCAATTTGACCATCGCATGCAAAGATGCTTTTATTAACCGGAAAATCTATTTTATAACGACTTGAATGTCTTTTCTAGCCCTCAGAGGCAGGGGTGTAGGATCGCAAGATCAGTTGGATGGCTCGGCCCTGGTTCAATGAGCCTGGGATACCCCACAAATACCAATTTCTCCACGGATTTGCCCACTTTACTTTGCCATCTTGAAAAAAAACATTAATTTGATAAACATTATTTTCATTTTTCCAGTTTTCCATGAACTTAGCTTATCCGGGGACAAAATAATCAGGAAATGGTTAATGGAAAAGCTACTGCCGAAAATGTAGAATCAACTTAGTGCGAAAACAAATTCTTCCAACCAACCTTTTCGCTTCACATTGTGCCTAATTTGATTATTGTTTTTATGATATTTATATATGCTACTTAAAATACCTGTCGATCAAAACGGAGAAAGAACAGTGCAAAAAGAAACAACATGTAACCATTATAGCAAACTCTACATTGCGATAAGTGCTAAATGATTAGTGTGATAATCGATTTGAGAAAACATAAAGTAGGATTGCTTGTCAAAGGATCGAATTTAATTTATCCAAGAGGACAGTCACCACTAATACTAAAGAATACCTAGAAGAACCGCTAGAATATCGTCACCACTCACTAGAAATGTTGAGCAATCTTACACCTATCTAGGTTGAACACGATTGGTATGTCGTACTCGACATAGCAATCGACGTACTCGACATTATGCACCATTGTTTGAATTTTTCGTGGAGTTGACTTCCAAAGTTGGGGGGGGGTGGCTGACTGCCAAGTTGGGGGGCTGAGCTGCACATTGGGGGCCCCCAACTTGCTGGAGCCCTCCCAACTGAAAAGGATCCTACACCCCTGCTAAGAGGTCATTATATTTGAATTAAATTAAGAATATCAGCATGACCCAGAATAACCTAGTTGACATCTCACTGTAACAAAATAGCCTCTGGTACACCAACCGTACCTGTATTGATCTGTCAGTATAAATTTGTCCAGTTGTACCTCATGACAACAACCAACCGTTTGAGACGTTAAAAACAGTACCTTCGAGCGATTTTATGACGTCATTAGAACATGACCTAAGGTGACCTTGAGATCAATGCTTTCATATAAGATGCACTAGGTTTCCATATGAAGGTATGTAAAGTCTCAAGCTGCTGTCTTAATTGATTTAGTTGTTATCGCAGAAAACAAACAAGGGAGGCAGGGAAAACCTCTCGCTGGCTGTTCAATAACAGCCCACCAGTTGAGATGCACTGATTCCGTCAAATTGCCTGACAAGGACTCCTCAAATGCATACCCACTCGTAAATTACCTACTCGGATAAATAAGGTCATCCCATTATCCTACGCTGGTAGCTATGTGATTAATATATCCAGTCATTATCAAGCCATGAATATAGAGCTCACGATGCCACGGCCCACGATGCCACAGCCCAAGCAGTGACTCTACCCGTCATGAATCAAGCCACCTCCCGCCAAATATAGAGCTCACGATGCCACGGCCCACGATGCCACAGCCCAAGCAGTGACTCTACCCGTCATGAATCAAGCCACCTCCCGCCAAAGCCGGCCACCGGCATCGACAAAGTAGATGCAAGCAGAATGAATAGTGCTCTCCAGCACCGGCAGCCGACCATTGGCGCCGTCAGAGTGGTAATGCCCCGACGCGGGAGACTACGATCACTGTGGCGACACGGCAGTGGCAGCGGCATCTCCCGTTCCCCACCATCTCGGCGCAGGTGGTGTGGAAGTGCAGCCCGCTGGCGTTCTTCATGGGCCGCATGATGGGCTCCAGAGCGCTCCAGTCGTCCGCCTCGGGACTGCCGAGCAGGTGTGCCGGGATGTGGCCGGCCTGCGGCACCGCGGCGCCGTACCGCTCGCGCAGCCGGTACCGGGCGTACGTGTGCAGCTGCCAGTAGAGCGGAGACACCTCCCGGTCCCAGACACGCTCCAGCGCCGCCAGCACGTCCGGCGAGTTGCCGCGCGCGTACGGGTACGTGAGCAGCGACCAGGCGTCCGCGTTGGCTGCCGGTGAGGCCACGGCCAGTCAGGGCTCTGGAGGGGTTCTGTCAGGCTCTGTAGGGCTCTGTCGGGCTCTCGTGCATGCGAGTGTCAAACGGCGCCCCTCCCCGCCATGATTCATTACGGTAGCTAATTGGCCCACTATCGTACGCCAGGTCTACTAATCATTCGAAACTATGCGCTTGCAGTGAAGTCCTCAATTATCGTTGTGGTGCTCCATCCAATCTAGGGTACTTCTGCTGCCGAAAACCGAGCCATCCTTTGTCATTAAATGTATCTGGAGATGTGAGAGCGAACTGCATTCCTCAGGTTTTGCCGGTAAACAACCGGCACAGCTTTTGGAGTGTATGGTCAGTTCTTGGACCCAGATGAAATAGGCCAAAAGCACCGGAATTGGAGATTACATAAATACAAAATGTTGCCCTGCAAGTTACAATACTTTTGTACTCACACAGATAAGTGAGTTCCTCACTCACTTGTGTGCATAACTCTCACACCTACACACAAGTGAGTGCCCCACTCGTTTACTTGTCACATCGCACAGGTGGAAGCGTTCTTCACCGCCGCCAGCAGGAGCTTATAGTACAGTAGGGAGGCGCCAGGTAGGGTTATGCAACATCAGAAGAAGATAACTATTTGGGGGGGGGGGGATGCATCCCAATGGATGTATCCCCCCCCCCCGGTCACAAATGCCCGGTCACAAAGCCCGGTCACAAATGGACTGAGGTGCACTCCATCGAGTCCCGTGTTAAAAGCTGAAATTATGGTTGGGGTGCAGGGCACAGCCCCCTCAAAAGCATCAAGTCGACGTCCACGGGACAGACTCACGGTTGTGAAGTTTGGCGGCGGTTGTAAGCCGACTGACGTAGGTGCTGTACATTTTGCGGGTGTTGCGCGACAGCAGACCGCGCCACGTCAGCCAGTAGTACGCCAGCTCCGCACCGTTGGTGGACGACGCCATCTTGACGCGTATGTCTGTGATCAGAGCCGATGGCGTCGAGTTGCAGTGTATTGGAGAAACTCTAACTTCTCATAGCCAGGACCGAATAATCCCATTCATCATATCCACTCTGTAGCGTACATCGATTAAGATAGGAATTTCATCCGGTTTTACAAAGCTATTATATCCACTTTGTAATAAAAGCGGATGGAACCACTGGGGATGTGGGGAAGGCCCTGCTCCTCCCCAAACGGCATGAAGAAGGAGGAAACCAATCCTTTGCCCCCCCCCACCCAAACTGGACTGTAAAATGACCTCAAGCATCAGTTTGATGGGACATCCCTAGGCGTATAAAAAGTGTATATATATATATATATATATATATATAAATATATATATATATATATATATATATATATATATATATATATATATATATATATGTATATGTATATAGATGATATATATATATATATATATATATATATATATATATATATATATATGTATGTATATATATATATATATATATATATATATATATAATATATGTATATATATATATAAATATAGGTGGGACAGCTCAGTGGCGTAGCCGATATGGGGGGGGGGGGCGAATGGGGCAACCTCCTGAAGGGTCGGAAGTGGCCCCTAGGAGACCGCCTTGAGGGGTTCGCGAAATCCCCTCAAGGCGTCGACCCTGGACCGACGAAAGGGATCCCGTACTGACGGAAATGGCCCCGGGCCGAATCAACAGAGAATGCCCTCGGGAAGATGTTGGGGGCCCTTGACTGAGCTAACGTGAAGGGCTTCTAGATCGACTGAAGGGGCCCCAGATCATTGGAAGGGCCCCGAGCTGACCGAGAGCATTTCCGAGCCAATATGAATGGCTCCTGGGCGATGGCGGGGCACAAGTCGAAGACACGATATCTGACCTGATGGACAGGTCCCAAACGTTTGAAAAGGCGCATTCGGTTGGCTGGAAAAGGCCCTAGATCGCCAAAAAGGGCCCATGAGACGACGGATGGGGGCCTTAGTTGTCGGAGAGGACCTCGGGCCGTCAGGAAGGACCCTTAGGCCATCGGATGGGGTCCAAGCCGTACAAAGGCTCCTGGCCTGAGGGCGGGGGCCCAATCTTTTGACAAAAAGGCCTCCGGCCTGACAGAGGAGGCCCTGGGTAGGTAAGGAGGGCCCCTGCCCCGACGGAGAGGGTCTCGGGAGGGCCGTGGGCCGTCGGAGAAGGCCTATAACTGGTATGAAGGGCCCACGGGCCAATGAGGGCTGAAACCGTTGAGGCTCGTTGTGGGGTATGCTCCGGTGATTAGGCGTAGTGCGTGACTTTGTATGCTGTCAAGTGATGTGGTGCATGATGGGGATATGTGACCAAATTATAAACGCATTGCACTGCAGGGCTGAGCCGAATCAGACCAATGTAGATTTGTTTCGAGTAGTCCGGTCTGCAACCCAATAACGACTGGAGATGCATCGTAGGCAATTCAAGCGCTTGGTGGGGGTGGGGTTAGACGGACCATAGACGTCATGCTTTTAAAGCGAGTTGGTTTTCCAAGTAAATTTAAGGCAGTTGTACATTTACATTGAAGGAGTCTTACGTTATAGTGTGTGTGGCGGTAAGGTGTTGGAGGCGGGGGGGGGGGCTTGGGGACATCTCCTGGATGTCAATAGTTTCAGTTTACTTTACTCATCCGCAAAGTAATTGGTAGTCGAGGAGGGGGGGGGGGGGTGACAAGAAAATTGATTTGCCAGGGTACCGGTATTAGCCCACTCTTCGAAAAGTAGCCAGAGATCTCGGCCGTGCGGACAGGGAGGTAATTTTCCCACCCCTTATCACGCCGGATGTCGCGTGTTAGTTGTGTGTAGTGGTTAGTAGTAGTTAGTAGATAAGGAGGTAATTTTCCCCACCGCTTATCACGCCGGCTGCCGCGTGTTAGTTGTTTGTAGTGGTTAGTAGTAGTTAGTAGATAAGGAGGTAATTTTCCCCACCGCTTATCACGCCGGCTGCCGCGTGTTAGTTGTTTGTAGTGGTTAGTAGTAGTTAGTAGATAAGGAGGTAATTTTCCCCACCGCTTATCACGCCGGCTGCCGCGTGTTAGTTGTTTGTAGTGGTTAGTAGTAGTTAGTAGATCAGGAGGTAATTTTCCCCACCGCCTATCACGCCGGCTGCCGCGTGTTGGTTGTTTGTAGTGGTTAGTAGCAGCATGCTTTCAATGTGTGTGTGGAGGTTGACACGGCGTTTTGTAATGCGGCTCATCTACGCTCGTTGCATATCTGCGTAGCCGTTTTACGTTGTGAATAACACGGCAAATCGGCTCATCTCCGTCCGACGGCACCTCCGGGTAATCGTTTTACGCTATGCCAATTTTTATAGCAAGCCGGCTCATCTACGTCCGACGGCAACGCCAGGTAGCCATTTATGTCGAATGGGAAAGCGAATCGGCTCATGTACGTCCGATGCCATTCGTTGATGGCTATTTACGTCATTTTACGCTATGAGTCATGCGCGGGCATGCAGTGCGTATTGGAGTGCGTGTTGGAGTACGTGTTGGTGGTGCGGTGTCTGCAATGCTCCTGCTAGTTTAGTAGTGTACAGACAGCTAAAGAGTAATTGGAGGAGTTCTGGGTGTTTGCCACCCAGAAGCGATGGAAGCGAGAGGGTGATGTTCTCTTTTTTGTAAGAAGGCCTTAAGTGGATGTCTTTGAGCGTCAAAGCTACTGCAGTCTAGCAGGATGTAGCCTATGCTTAATGTGGCTTGAAGCGCTTGGCGCAACGCTGTTTAAAATATGCAATTTGAGGGCCAGCATAGAGTCTTTGTTTCAGACGATTCCAAGGTAGATGCAAATGATTTGGGGGAGGATAATTTGGTCACGGAAGCGAAACTGTGTGTTGAGTAAGGCATATGTTGTAAGCCGCGAAAAGAGCATTGTGACCGATTTGTGGGGAGATCTGCAAGCCCCGGAGGGAACACCAAGAATTAATGTGGTTTCTGGCAAATTAGACAAAAGGGTTCGCCTTATCGCCGATGGATGAGCGCACCAAATGATCAAGTCGCCGGCGTAAATAGATTATGTTAAGCAATGGGAAATGAGGGGAAATTGGGTCAATGCGTCGTTGGTCGCGACGAGAAATAGGGTGGGTGATAAAACGCGGTAATACAATGATAAAGCGCCTCGCTGGACTTGATCAAGACTGTGGGGCCAGGAGTGGATGCTTCCGCGTGCTTGACCTACGCAACGATTGACCTGCACAACTTGACGACCTATGTTGAAATACAACATAATTAACGACCATCTTGGGCCCATTTTGGGCGCAAGAAGATGAAGGCACATGACCCATGCCCCATCCTCTGGATCCACCACTGGTGTTAACACATTGCCAGGAACGAGCACATTAGTGGTCCTAACATCATCAATGATACACCAGGAGACGTTTGGTCGGCTTTTACAACTACTCGCTGAAGTCTCCGGCTAATAACAGTCTTTCGTGGATCGTCTGCAATGATACACCAAAGCTGGAAGCTTAAGTCGTCCGATCTGCTTACAATTCCCGCACAGTGTTGGCGCGATGACGGTAGTATAAAGAGCCTATAAAATGCTTCTAACTTGATGTTAGAAGTTCTAACACCAAAACTTCCAAGATTTTTTACGAACATCAGTTTCGTAAAAGAAACTAGTCACAAGAAGTCTAAGAACAGCATCTGCCTGTTGGAAATATTGACAAGAGATAAACAGTCACAAGCTCTCTGATATATATATATATATATATATATATATATATATATATATATATATATATATATATGATATATATACGTATATGTATATATATACATATATATCAGTATATATATATGTATATATCAGAACAGTATATATATATATATATATACATATATATATATATATATATATATATATATATATATATATATATATATATATATATATATATATATATGCATGTGACACATCGTGCATATATGTATGGTGTCTAAGTGAAATTACTGAAAATTCAATAGATTAAGGAGCCCTTAAGCCGTAAGACTCAGAACAGCTAATGTTTCTTCACCCACCTGCATAGTACTTGAGGTTGCACTTCTCAGTATCAAAGTAGTCGCACACTGCACCCACTGAGAATGCCGTCTCAAGATTGGTGCGGGCTGTATTCAACTGAAAACAATTTCCACGTATAAACAAGCGAATGCAAATCAGCAAGCATCAATCAGACGAGATACAATAAACCAAGAACGTACTACTCATTCTGGATGCTTAACGAGAAGCGTTTACTCGCAAAAATATCAGTACACAACCTACAACATAACTTCTAACGCACTTACACACACAACACATGCACACACGCACATACGCAGTATTACCCAGCTCGGCTCCACGCACACCGCTGTCCGTAAAAAGCTAAAAGAAAAGGGCAAATCAGAGGAAAAATAGGCTGCATGGCCTCCTGTAGTCTCAAGGAGTCCTTTCCAGCCTAAATGGAACCATTTGCAGTAACAAAAAGGCTCACACATCCAGATAGGGTTGGTGCTGCCTGAAGGACCTTCATATGGTTAGAGCGTTCTTCACCACATACACCCTTCAACACCATGTATCGTAAGCAGACGGCATGTGCAATCAATGGTTATTGCTGGACAAGACTGCACTGCACTTGTGCCCGTCTTTCTCACCTCGCGGAGCATGTCGTCGCTGAGTGCGGCGACGCCCTTGTGTTTGAGCACCATGAACCTGTCCACCAGGTCAGACCGATCCAGCCCGGAGAGGTCAAGCTGGGCCGTGTCGTCAGCCAACTCGCGCCACAGCTTCTGGTACTGCAGTTGCGCGTCAACCTGACCACATTGATACAGTTAGAGAGAGCCGGTCACATCGGCGCGGTTACAGAGAGCCGGTCACATCGGCGCGGTTACAGAGAGCCGGTCACATCGGCGCGGTTACAGAGAGCCGGTCACATCGGCGCGGTTACAGAGAGCCGGTCACATCGGCGCGGTTACAGAGAGCCGGTCACATCGGCGCGGTTACAGAGAGCCGGTCACATCGGCGCGGTTACAGAGAGCCGGTTACATCGTCACGGTTGCAGAGAGCCGTGCGCTATCACGGGTTATCGTGAGACGACAATGACGTAGAGACCAGATCGAGTCAGGTCACGTCAGGTCAGGTGACCCTAGGTCAGTGGGCACAACCGTTGCAGATTCCAGGTCGAGTCCGGTCGGCCATGAACTGGTGGAAGTCACTGGGGCATGAGTCAGGCAAGCAGGGTTTTGTGTGTGCGTATCGCGAATCCTCTTAGTGCCGTGTGCGATACCGTGGTCCAATGACCTGGCCCACCCTCGGATGGGAGCGATGTCGGAGTTACGAGTTCAGATACACGCTTCTCGGGAACTACTCTCGACAGACACACACCACTAGGATGACACCGGCAAGCAGCTTCGGGTGGGAGCGATGCCCGAGTTGCGAGTTCAGATCCACGCTTCTCGGGTACACAATGGAGGAGGGTGAAATGTTGCCCCTCTCTCCTTCTACTATGTGTATTAAGGTAGCTTCTAAGTTTATCCTTCAAATGGGAGGACGGATAGGTGCAAAACATGTCCTTCGATATATAATTGCGTCGCTTGAAAAGTATTTATAGGATTATCTTTTTATTTTCAGCTGCTTCACCTCTCAAATTACGGGAGAAAAAACAATGAAAAGGAACTGAATTTTGCATTTATGGAATTGTGATTAATGTGTACTTATTATTTTGGGCCGGACGCGCTCCATAATGCTTTATTTGAAGCTGCATTTGGCATTCCACATAAGCATGTGCATGTACTAAGATGTGCTTCCTTAGTGCTACTGCCTTGTATGAACTTTAAGTGCCGAATTGCCAGGTGGAAATAGCATGCAAAATGTACCTGTATGAATGCACATCTTTAAAAGAATCACTGTTTTGAAACACATGTATTAATTTCTATAATTTTACCGCAATATCTTCGTGTGTACCCGGTTCCAAAATATCCCGCTTGGTGGCGCTACGGGTCCTCTGGACAGCACATGTCCGCTCTTGACGCGTATCGTTAGTTACATACAGCGGCCATCCGCGTAAATTAAATCCAACACTATTGGAGTTACTAATCCACGCATTTCCCTCCCACTCTCCCTCGCCCATCCTTTCCTCTGTGGTGGAACGAGCTGATAGATGGAGCTGATAGATGGAGCTGACAATGGCGGCTCCCAAATGGATGAGCCGATACTAGCGACACTGGCACTGTCTTCACTGGCAGCGACACTGGCATGTCGTTGACACCAGCGGTCAATACTTTGTCAGCGACACTAGTAGTAACATGGCTATATCAAGACTGAGTGACGCACCCAGAGGGTGGCAATGTGCCCATTGTCTTCCCTAAAATATTACAATTCCCAATATAAAAGCAAGGCTTCGCTTTTGTGATGTGGAGGAACCGGCCAAAACACCGAGTGCATTCGGTGTAGAAACATTTTTGTATTGCTTCGAATATATTTTTTGTCTTCCCAGCTCTCAGTTTTCATTGTATGTTCCGATCCTTTCTGAAATTATTTTGCATTATACCTAATTGAATGTCTTGACCTCAAACGAAATATTTTGCCGGGTGCGGCTCTCTCAAGAACCGCAGAAGCTTGGCAATGTGGAAAGACGAATGAAATGATGGAAATAATTAACATCACCAATTCTTAGGCAACAACAAGAATATAACCTAGACGAGAACAACTGTGCAACATAACCGTGGTACATCATGAACGAAGCTAATGCTTTATTTGTGTCTCTCAGACGACACGCGTTTTGTAAATGGGCATTTAAATATGGTTCTAGATTAATGCTGGTAACTTCTTGCTTAAGAAAAGGCGGATTTGTGTTTGAATCCAAGTACATGGGACCTCATGGAAATGAGTTCTGTTTTCAGTATTTCGGTATAATTATCAGTGGCCTTCTTCACGTATCAACAATACCCTTCAAATTTATCAATAGCCTCTATGAATTACAAGACACACATTTCGTTCGACCTTTCGATGAGATATCGAAGCGAAAACCAAGCTATCAGTTGACGTCGAGCACCTCTCCCCCGGATCATAACTAGCCCATGGAGCAGGCAGTTGGCAAGCATATATGTTTGCGGATCTGACAGCCAACAGCGCAAGCCATCACCACTCACCTTGCTGGGCCCTGATGTCTGGTCGTTGGCGTAGTATTCATACAACTTCGTGTACAAGTTCTTGCAGACGTCCGACTCCATTTTGGAGTACTTGCGCAAGATCCTCAGGGCGGTGCTGTCTGAGATGACTTGACCAGGAACGGGAGCAGGCACCACACCGCCTACGCGTGCGTACCAGGTCAGAACCCGTACCCGTACCCGTACCAGGTCAGAACAGAGAGAAATAGCACACGTGCAGCCGAGCGTACACTGACCGAGGAGCCGACATCACCACGCAACGGCAAGCTGTCAAACAAAACTCATTCCTACTTTGTACCGGGGTAATCAGCGTGCTGGGAATCTGACAGTGTCCTGAAAGAGGTATCAGCTAAGTGCATCGATGGTACAAGGCTCCTCTGTTCAGAAATCCATTCTCATGACGTCCAGGGCACGGGGAATATCAAGATCACCACTATATCCCCACCCAACTAACCTGAGCACGCGGTACATATTGAATCACATTAATGTCACATGTGTGCTCCTTAGCCAACACAGTCATGTCAAAAACAAGTATCTTTGGCATCTGACATTTTCAGTCATCCCTACTCTCCCAACTATCACGCAATGATAGCGCGAACATGGCGTAGTGCGTGAGCAATTTCCGCTGCTGCCGTATCAAAAAGCACCGTTATATGAAAGTACAGTCTTCAAAGCAATTTGTCCAAGCATGTATAAAACAAAACTGCACAATCCCATAGGTTTTCTGCACAAAAACCGTAAGCTATATGAGAAGTAGCTGCTAGCAGTGCCGGTGGTTGTGACAAGCCGACTGCAGCCAGCCAGCCATCTCGACCATAGCCGTACTCACCTTCCCCAGTGCTGCCGGTGCCACCACTACTGCCGTCACCCATGCCGTCGTCCTCCAGCATGCCTTCTCCGGCCCGCAGCATGGGCCGCTCCTCCACCGTTTCGTGTGCCGCCGGCTCGCCCCGTAATTCTTCCTTCGACTCGACATGCTCATCTGCGGTTGATTCGGTTTCCTCCGCTTCCTTCTCGTCGGACGAAGGATCCGAGTACTCTTCGTACGTATACTCGTATTCATCGCTGTCGGGCTCCATCTTGGACTCCACATCGGGCTCCGCCTCGGGCTCCGCCTCGGGCTCCGCCTCGGGCTCCGCCTCGGGCTCCACCTCGGACGCCGCCTCGGGCGCCTCCTCGGGCGCTGGCTTTGACATAGCGCGCGCGTGCACGATGTCGACAATGCGCGCTCGCATCTCCGGCGTCAGGCGGTGTTTGACGTCTCGAATGTACTCTTGTGGCATCTGGTGGCTGTTGTCCACCAGCTGCTCGAGTGTCATGTCCCCGGCCAGCAGCTGATCGACCAGGGTGTCCACGGGCGGCAGGTCCTGCAGGGCGGCCCGCGCCACCGCCGCCTCCACCAGCACGGCCAGCACCAGCGTCAATCGCATGGCAAGCAGACACGGTCGTCAGTCGACGCAGAACGCCTCGGGCAGCGCAGGAGAGCCGGCCGGGTGTGTAGCGCGCCGCGTCCGTCGACAGGCAATGTGAGACGCCGCCGGCGATCACTCGCCACCCAGCCCGATACCGCCGGCCTATCTTATCGCGCTGTACTGACGCGGCCAGGCGGCCGCAGCCTCTAGACGCCACCACCCGACCCACGTCTGACCACAGCTTGCTCCAGCACTTCTACCTCTAGACGCCACCACCCGACCCACGTCTGACCACAGCTTGCTCCAGCACTACCTCTAGACGCCACCACCCGACCCACGTCTGACCACAGCTGGCCCCGGCACTTCTACATCTAGACGCAACCACCCGACCCACGTCTGACCACAGCTTGCTCCAGTACTTCTACCTCTAGACGCCACCACCCGACCCACGTCTGACCACAGCTGGCTCCAGCACTTCTACCCATAGGTGCAGCTACCCGACCCACGTCTGACCACAGCAGCTCCAGCACTTCTATCCCTAGACGCAACCACCCGACCCACGCCTGACCACAGCGGCTCCAGCACTTCTACATCTAGACGCAACCACCCGACCCACGTCTGACCACAGCGGCTCCAGCACTTCTACCTCTAGGTGCAGCTACCCGACCCACGTCTGACCACAGCAGCTCCAGCACTTCTACCTCTAGACGCAACCACCCGACCCACGTCTGACCACAGCTGGCCTCGGCACTTCTACATCTAGACCCAACCACCCGACCCACGTCTGACCACAGAGGCTCCAGCACTTCTACCTATAGACGAAACCACCCGACCCACGTCTAACCACAGCTGGCCCCGGCACTTCTACATCTAGACGAAACCACCCGACCCACATCTAACCACAGCTGGCCCCGGCACTTCTACATCTAGACGCAACCACCCGACCCACGTCTGACCACAGCGGCTCCAGCACTTCTACCTCTAGACGAAACCACTCGACCCACGTCTGACCACAGCTAGCTCCAGCACTTCTGTTCGGACGAGTCCAGGAGTCCAGTCGGACGAGTCCAGTGTTCAAGTATTATTTCCATCTTGCACACATCGAAGCAACCATGGCAGAAAATTTCCCGGTAAAGTATGTAGGCTGCTTGAAATGGGACGTCATGAGAATCGGCCAATAAATTGCTGGGAAATGCGGCGCGGTGAATGAGCGTGATGGGAAGTACAACTGTTCAAGCAAGTTATCAACAAACTTTTACCTGGCTCATCCCCGCTTGATGTAAAATGTGACTCACACTTAGGTGTCTGACAAATATATTTATAACAAAGTTCACCACTTACTGGGAAGCGCAGACGCTCGACATCAAGCTAGGTTTTCGTGGTGATTATGAGCATAACAGGGCTTAATTGCCAAAAGCCGAAGCATGACATACATTCACCTGATCATGTGATTATGGACAATACACTGCAGGCTTGCCGCATAGTCATGACCTGGAAAATATTGTGCAACAAGTGTATTACAAATGCAACAATATGCACTTCCTTCCACATCGACCTTGACGAAAATGCTCATTCCCTCTGGTCAAATCCGTGCTGAACACGCAGCACATATACCGTCCATGACACAAGAACGAACCATCACGTATTCAACATAAAACAATGCCAATCGGCAGATGTCATTGAACACATCATTCATTAATGCTGTATTAAAGTCAAACTGAATTAAAATCTGAGTCACAATGGTATATGTAATGCACTTGTATATGCGCGGGCGATTACAACTATGCAAAAGGCATAATATAACCACACTTGCTTACGTAGTCTTTGCGCACAACATTATAGCTATTGCACATTGCACATTCCCATTACGAACTCTTGAAAAACAGCAGTGCGAATGTGGATCAGCATACGACGCCCTACAGACAAACGAACATAAACACAAAGGATCAACTGCATTTGTACGGAACCACAATTCATTGCTTAATGAGCACAATGACCAAGGGCGTCGCCACCGGGGGGCAGGGGGGCAGTCGCCCCCTGCCGTCAAACAGGGGGCGCCGCCCCCTGAAATTTGAGGAGGCCCCTATCCGGAAATGCACAGGAAAAAAGTGAGCAATGAGGCCGAAGAGACACGAGAGGAGGCCTCCAAGACGTGAGAGGAGGCCCCTAATTTGAAGAAGGAGTCACCTAGGAGAGGATAGGAGGCCCCAGAAATCACGAGAGTGCCAACAATTGGCACGGAGGCCCCCAGGAATGCAAAGGATGCCCCCAGGATTGCAAAGGAGGCCCCCAGGATTGCAAAGGAGGCCTCCAGGATTACAAAGGAGGCCCCCAGGATTGAAAAGAAGGCCCCCAGGATTGCAAATGATGCCCCAGGATTGCAAAGGAGGACCCCGGGTTTGCAAAGGAGGACTCAAGGATTGCAAAGGAGGCCCCCAGGAATGCAAAGGAGGCCCCCAGGATTGCAAAGGAGGCCTCCAGGATTACAAAGGAGGCCCACAGGATTGCAAAGGAGGCCCCCAGGATTGCAAAGGAGGCCTCCATGATTACAAAGGAGGCCTCCATGATTGAAAAGGAGGCCCCAAAGATTGCAAAGGAGGCCCCCAGGATTGCAAAGGAGGCCTCCATGATTACAAAGGAGGCCTCCATGATTACAAAGGAGGCCCCCTGGATTGAAAAGGAGGCCCCCAGGATTGCAAAGGAGGCCCCCAGGATCTCCAGGATTGCAAAGAAGACCCCCAGGAATGCAAAGGAGGCCCTCACGATTGCAAAGGAGGCCTCCAGGATTGCAAAGGAGGCCCTCACGATTGCAAAGGAGGCCTCCAGGATTGCAAAGGAG
The DNA here is from genome assembly GCA_034440615.1 of Ashinkailepas kermadecensis. NCBI lineage: Eukaryota > Metazoa > Arthropoda > Thecostraca > Neolepadidae > Ashinkailepas > Ashinkailepas kermadecensis. Next base: position 330,501 of record JAOTOM010004774.1, on the reverse strand, counting down.
GCCCCCAGGATTGCAAAGGAGGCCCCCAGGATTGCAAAGGAGGCCCCCAGGATTGCAAAGGAGGCCCCCAGGATTACAAAGGAGGCCCCCAGGATTGCAAAGGAGGCCCCCAGGATTGCAAAGGAGGCCCCCAGGGATTGCAAAGGAGACCCCCAGGATTGCAAAGGAGGCCTCAAGGATTGCAAAGGAGGCCCCCAGGATTGCAAAGGAGGCCCCCAGGATTGCAAAGGAGGCCTCCAGGATTACAAAGGAGGCCCACAGGATTGCAAAGGAGGCCCCCAGGATTGCAAAGGAGGCCTCCATGATTACAAAGGAGGCCCCCATGATTGAAAAGGAGGCCCCCAAGATTGCAAAGGAGGCCCCCAGGATTGCAAAGGAGGCCTCCATGATTACAAAGGAGGCCTCCATGATTACAAAGGAGGCCCCCTGGATTGAAAAGGAGGCCCCCAGGATTGCAAAGGAGGCCCCCAGGATAAAGGAGGACTCCAGGATTGCAAAGAAGACCCCCAGGAATGCAAAGGAGGCCCTCACGATTGCAAAGGAGGCCTCCAGGATTGCAAAGGAGGCCCTCACGATTACAAAGGAGGCCTCCAGGATTGCAAAGGAGGCCCCCAGGATTGCAAAGGAGGCCCCCAAGATTGCAAAGGAGGCCCCAGGATTGCAAAAGAGGCTCCCAGGATTGCAAAGGAGGACCACCAGGATTTCAAAGGAGGACTCCAGGATTGCAAAGGAGGCCCCCAGGATTGCAAAGGAGGCCCCAGGATTGCAAAGGAGGCCCCAGGATTACAAAGGAGGCCACCAGGATTACAAAGGAGGACTCCAGGATTGCAAAGGAGGCCCCCGGGAATGCAAAGGAGGCCCCCAGGATTGCAAAGGAGGCCCCCAGGATTGCAAAGGAGGCCCCCAGGATTGCAAAGGAGGCCCCCAGGATTACAAAGGAGGCCCCCAGGATTGAAAAGGAGGCCCCCAGGATTGCAAAGGAGGCCCCAGGATTGCAAAGGAGGCCCCCGGATTGCAAAGGATGCCCAAGGATTGCAAAGGAGGCCCCCATGATTACAAAGGAGGACTCCAGGATTGCAAAGGAGGCCCTCAGGATTGCAAAGGAGGACACCAGGATTGCAAAGGAGGCCCCAGGATTACAAAGGAGGACTCCAGGATTGCAAAGGAGACCCCCAGGATTGCAAAAGGAGGCCTCCAGGATTGCAAAGGAGGCCCCAGGATTGCACAGGAGGCCCCTAGGATTGTAAAGGAGGCCCTCAGAATTGCGAAGGAAGCCCACAGGATTGTAAAGGAGGCCCCCAGGGATTGCAAAGGAGACCCCCATGATTGCAAAGGAGGCCCCCAGGATTACAAAGGAGGCCCCCAGGATTGCAAAGGAGGCCCTCAGGATTGCAAAGGAGGCCCCCAGGATTGCAAAGGAGGCCCCAATACGGGAAGGGAGACCTCATAAAATGAGAGAAGGCCCTAAGACGGAAGAGAAACCAGTGGATATGAGATGAGGTTTCGGAGACGTAAAAGCAGTCCCCGAAACGGGTAAGGTTCCACCAAGATAGAAAAGGATAATCCAGAAAAGTGGCAGGAAGCACCTAATTCGGAAGAGGACGATATAAGATTGGAAAGAGACCCTATGATGCACGAGGAAGCCCCTAAAATAGGAGAGAATGGCCATTAGATAAGAGGGATGGCTCCCAGGCGAGAAAGAAGGCTTCAAGACGGGTAAGAAGGTCCCCAGGAAATGACAAGGTAACTGAGATAGGAAAGGTTGCGTGTAATTTGGAAGAGGAGCCACCTAAGAGAGAACAGGAGTCCACCAGGAGATAAGAGGCCAACCTTAAAATGGGAAAAGATAGAATCAAAACGCGGAACAGGAGGCCCCGAAGACGTGAGAGGAGGCCCCTAATTTGAAAAAGAAAGCCTCAAAAAGAAAAAGAAGGCCCCTGCCGGACTCGAGAGGAGTCCCTCGAGATGGAGTAGGAGGTCTCCAGGGCCGAATGAGGCCCCGACGACCGGAAGGAATTCCCAGGAAATGAGAGAAGGCCCTTAAAATGGGAGTGGTAGGTAGCAGGTATGGAAGGAGGCGAGGTTTCCAAAATTGAAGATCCCCTCAAGACGGGTAAGCTTTGCGAGGACAAAGGAGGAGGCCCACGAGGCGTGGCAGGAGCCCCTAATTTGGCAGAGGATGCCCCTGGAACATGAGAGGAAGTCCCATGCCATGTTAAAGGGGCCCCAGGATGTGGGAGGAGGTCCTCCAAAACGGGAGAGGAGGACCATTGAATATGGAGGAGGGTAGGACGGACGAGAAGACGTCCAAAACCGGTAAAGAAGCTCCAGGAAATGAGACGAGACCCCTAAGACGCGAGAGGAGGTCTATAATTTTCTAGAAGCATCTGAAATGGCAGGAGTCGTGCCGGGGTACTTGAAAATCACGACATGGGCCCAAAAAGATCCGGCCGGGGCCCCTGAAAATCTCGCTGAGCCTATGGGTACCAAAAATTCACGCCCGGATCATGAAAATCACGCTAGGGGCACGATAAGTCGTACCGTTCCCCAACAGTATCATTTGGACACAAATGAAGCCGGGGCAACGAAAAACAATCCGGACATGGATAATCACTCTTGGGCCCCAACAATGACACCAAAAGCATCCAAAACGTATTGGACACCCACAAAGTGTCGAGGTCGCTAAAACTCGCGCTAGGGATCCAAGCAAATGACGTCGGGACACAAAAGATTACATTGGACTAAAAAAGTCGCGTCGCAGCCTTCGAAAATCTCACTGGGGACCAAAAAAGTCGCGCCTGGACCCCAAAGGTTGCTGCTGCCCCAAAAATCAATTATCAACCGGAATGTCACTCTGCGCCCAAAAAAATCGGGTCAAAGTCCCCGCAAAACCCGTTGGGCACTGGAAAAAAAACGTGTCAGGGCACCGAAAAAAATCGCACCTGGAGACCGAAGAATCGTACCAGGACCCAAAAATATCACATAAGGACCTATATAAAAAATAGAACTCCTTCGGTGGCCGCAGTGACATATCAAAGGGGCAAATGGCCCCTCCCTCCTAAGAGGGATATGCTCCCAAGAATCGAGCCGAGGCCCCCAAAAGTCGCGCTGGGACCACAAAAATTCGCGTCGGTCCACCAGAATTCGCGTAGGGGCTCAAAGTAAATACGTCGGGCCCCAGAAAACTCGCTCCGAGTTACGAAAATCTGCAACAGGAACCGCCAAGATCGCGTTGGGGTCACAGCTAAGTACAACGCGCCCCGCAAACTCGAACCGGTCCCACCAAATTTCGCGCTCGGACCCACAATTCGGTAGTACCAAAAATTTCGCGCTCGGACCCATCGGTAGTACCAAAATTTGGTCTGGGCATCAAAAATTAACGTCGGGCTGCCAACAATTGGCGTCTATGGCCCCACATAGGCACCGTGTGACCCCCAAAGTCCCATCGGTATCCGAAAAATAAAGCCGGAGCCCTCCAAAATCAGGAGGGATTGCAAAAAAAGTCCGGGTCAGGACAATGGTTCTGGAGCACCGAACATGTCATCAGATGCCTTGACAAATCGCGTACGGCATCGAAAAACATACCGGAGCTCGAAGAAAATCGAGGTGAGATACAAAAACATGGCACCAGGGACTCGAAAAATCAGGGCGGGATTCGGAAGTTAAAGAAAATTCAGAAGAGATCCACAAAAATCGCGTTGAGCCCAGATAACTGGCGTTGGGTCCCGGAACCACGCGCCTGGGCGCGATAAGTCGCGCTGGGACCCAGAAAAATCGCACCGAAACCTCAAAATCGTACTGGGGCCCCACAAATGTGCGTCAGAAGCCCCAAATAAACACAGCGGGACCCTAAGAGCACAACGGGGACCGAAAATGCGACTGGCCCTTCAAAGCGCAGTCTCGTAAAAAGCGGCAGGGTCCGAAAACATGCGTTGTAGCCATAACTACATATATATACCGGGAACACTAAAAAAAAAAAAAAAAAAAACACCGGAAGCTCTCAAGGCACATAGGGGCCATATGACCGCACAAGGGCCTGAAAAGAGGCTGGGGCCGCAAAAAGCAACATGATCCCAAAACGAACAAAAATACCGGGCACTAAGTAAACACATCGAGATCTTTGAAAGCGCCCCGACAACTAAAAAAAAATATTCGGTGCGCAAAAAAGCAACAAAACCCTAAAACGAGCAGGGGTTTCGAAAATGCGTTGGACCTCTAACAAAAATGAATTGGAGCCTTAAGACACATCCGTAGACGAAGAAATACGAAACGGGTCCAAAGAAGTACACTCAGGCAGGGCTTCGGTTCGGTAGCCAACCTGGAAGCATGTTTAATCAAAGATATGAGGTGCATCAAAGCTCAGCGGGTATCCGCATTTCTTCACCATAAAATATGGTAAGAAGGGAACTAATGATCGAATTTAATTTATCGAATTTTCGCAGCGAACGCCCATACGAAGCATTTTATCACGTCAGATATGGCGCAAGTCTATCATGTGGCAGCAATTAACAAAGCGTAGGAGGCCCAGCAGAATCCGTAGCATCGCACGAAGTGTGGCGAATGCGCCGAATGCGCAAGATGGGTGTGCACGTGCACTAACGTTGGCGTCGTGGCGACCGGGCACTATGAACTGGAATGTCTGAAATTGGAAAATTTTACATTTTAAAGTGATTTGTGCAGGTGTAATTTCAGCAGTGCGAGGTGACTTGTCAAGGAATGCCAAAAGAATACATTTGAACAGGTTGTGGGAGCTAGGGTTGAAATCCGACGAATCAGAAACGATAGTGGTAGATTAGGCCCCTCCACAGGATAATTCAGTTGATCACTAATTATTTTATTTAAAAAGTTCCCCTTTGACAAAATAGTGGTCGAAATCGGAAGACTATATTCAGTAGTTGGACCCCCTCCAAATACGTTTGCCCCTCCCCTTCACGCAAATATGGGTGCGTCACTGGTCTCCCAATAATTTTCAGAACTTACGCCCATGGAGCAAAGCCAACATTGCGGGGGTAAATTCCCCCTCACAAGCATACAAAACAACACCGATGCCCCATATTAAATGGGAGGAATGATGTTTTAAAATGTATTTTCTTCCTACAAAGTTGTCTTCTGTGATTACAGCCTGCATGATTAGAGCTTCCCAGCTTCAGTACCTTCTCAACGACATAATTTACAAAACGGTACAGCACAGCGATAACCATGGGCGTGACGGCGTGGAATTCGAAGGTTTTGCATTATTTATGCATTGTCATTGTTACATTGTTGCATTGCCATTGATGCATGGTTGTTCAATGCTTGTTCTTGCCGTGAATTTATTCGCGGAGTATTTATTAGTTTAGCTTCTGTGCCAAGTGCCTTGCAGCCAGCACCAAATGTTATGAAAAAATAAAAATCCCTAAGATGACGATCAGAAAACCAATTCAATCCACTTCTCGTTGTCACCTTCGTGAAATTGTTGTCCTGGGACTGAGAAACGATCGTTTAAGTTTGTTTATGAGATCAAGCTGGTGGGAATGACTAACAATAGTGATGAACCTAGCTATATTCAGTTAAACTTGGTGGACATAGAAGTGGGTTGATCAATGGGAGATATCTTTAAGATATGCTCAGCACGAGCCCCACCAGCTCGCTACAATCTAGAGGCCAGCGGGAAGATTCTTCTCGTCGATAAAGCATAAAGATATTGGTTTGTTTTGGCACTGACGTATTTATCTACATTTGCTTATTTATACCCTGGTATGGCTCGGTTCTCAGCGAAAAAAAAGAATTCTTGCTATTGCGCTTTGCGTAAATTATATACCATGCCAAGAACAAACAAGACATCAATATGAAATCATGTTCCCATTCGGGAACCATACTAAGAGCCTAAAAAAGCAAGAGGAGGCCCTAACACAGTGGAGGCCCCTTTTCGGGGAGCAGGAGGCCCCCTATCAACATTGCCCCCCCTGGAAGAATTTCGTGGCGACGCCACTGACAATGACACAACCACTTTTTACACGCTGATGCTCTCGCTTTCACGTTTCTATTCGCATGCTCTCGTCACAGAAAAATAACCGTTCACGTGCTCTCCTGATCGCTTACTCGTCTCTTTGTTGACAAAAGACGAAATGCTCCCGAGCAACAATTAGAAGTAACCAGTCGTTTCCATTCACGTATAATCCGTGATCATATGTATGCCTCACTCGTGATCTATAGCCATCAGACCTCATGTCATTGACCTTTGACACTTAAGCTAACCTAGTATGCTTATGTAATGTCCTGTATCATTTTTGGCGTGACAATCTACCCCCAAATTGAACTTTCTCCGCTGAATATGGTTAACAAATATGCGGAACTTAACTTGACTTCTCGTCAGTAACCTTGACTTTAATGAACATTTTCAGATAGGTGTTCGTTCGCCTTGGTGAAAGAACAGCATGCTCTGGGTCTAGTGATTTTATCGTGCAACTGCTCTGATTGGCGATACTTGGAATATTTTGGAACATCACTCTCTTGGACCCATTCCAGGTCAATGACCTATGACGATCTGAACCTGAAATTTGTACAAAATATGTCCAAGAGATGCATTTTAAACTATTTTCATTTTCAACATTTTCAACTTTTTACAATTTGGTGAAGAAAATTAGTGAAAAAAATGATGAGAACAGTAATGGTTGGTTCAATATCAGCAGGCATTGGTGTCACTTGGTGAAATTGGTTGGAGGGCCAAATGATTGCCCGTCAGCTGCTCTGAAAACAATTTGTAGCCAGTGTTGGCCCAATGGTTAAGCTTCAACATGATTGGAGGGTCAAATCAATGATTGAGGGGGCCAAATTAATGATTGCGGGGCCAGTGGCCCTCCTTGGCGAATACAAAGTGACAACCTTGCCAGCAGGGAGAACGCGCAACATCCAATAGCGTCATCGTGCCAATAGCGTGATGTAACGACACCACATTCCGGAAACAGTGGACTGGCCATCACGTCATATGGAGCCAGCTCCTAGTCGAGCCGGACGTGAGTGGTTGACGTGATTAGGGCACATCCGGTGACGTACTGCTCAGCTGAGTGACGTCATCATGGCACAGCCAGTCGGCAGGGTCGGCCGCAGGTGCGGTGAGGTCAGCGCCGCGGTACGCCGCAGACAGAGCCGGCAGAGCCTGTGTGACGCACATAGCAATGCCAGCCGTCACAAGAGGCGGACAACACAGCAATGTGAGGAGCAGATGCAGCGGCAGAGCCTGTCTGACGCACAGAGGGATGTCAGCCGTCACCAGAGGCGGACAACACAGCAATGTGAGGAGCAGATGCAGCGGCAGAGCCTGTCTGACGCACAGAGGGATGTCAGCCGTCACCAGAGGCGGACAACACAGCAATGTGAGGAACAGATGCAGCGGCAGAGACTGTCTGACACACAGAGGGATGTCAGCCGTCACAAGAGGCGGACAACACAGCAATGTGAGGAACAGATGCAGCGGCAGAGCCTGTCTGACACACAGAGAGATGTCACACGTCACAAGAGGCGGACAACACAGCAATGTGAGGAACAGATGCAACGGCAGAGACTGTCTGACACACAGAGGGATGTCAGCCGTCACAAGAGGCGGACAACACAGCAATGTGAGGAACAGATGCAGCGGCAGAGCCTGTCTGACGCACAGAGGGATGTCACACGCCACAAGAGACGGACAACACAGCAATGTGAGGAGCAGATGCAGCGGCAGAAACTGTGTGACGCACAGAGGAACGTCACACGTCACAAGAGGCGGACAACACAGCAATGTGAGGAGCAGATGCAGAAAAAAAAAAGAGGGATGACAGCAAATAAAAGGGGGGCAAAACAGCAATGTGAGGAGCAGATGCAGCGCTGCATCATGCCATACCATCACAGACATCGTTAATTGGCGCCTGATACTCACATACAATTTGCTTGCTGAAACTCGCTCGTCCCTGAGATGGAAAATTCCATGTATGAATCTAGAAATAACACTGGTGCTCAATGCTCATCGGATGACCGGAAGTT